>ONZH01025277.1:0-24027 GCA_900303285.1 Rhinella marina
GCACAAGCGCCGCACTTTCACCAGTAGCTCTGCCAGGTTGGGGTAAGTCTTTAGAAATTTTGGAACTACCAGATTAAAAACGTGGGCCAGGCATGGTACGTGATTGAGTTCGGCAAGCTCCAGAGCCGCCACCAGGTTACGGCCGTTATCGCACACGACCATGCCTGGTCCTAGCTGCAGCGGCGACAGCCACATCTCCGTCTGCTGCAATATGGCGTCCCTCACCTCTGGGGCGCTGTGCTTCCTGTCGCCCAAGCTGATGAGCTTAAGCACCGCCTGCTGACGTCTTCCCCGCGCCAGTGCTGCAACGCTTCCAGCTAGCGGCTGAGGGCGATGTTAAGGCAGAGGAGGAGGAGGAGGAGGAGGGGGTTTATCAGAACCCATGCTGGCAATCTTGGGCGGGGGTGGTAGGTAGGCCGTCTCTGTTTGCGACCCCGTCCCCGCTTCCACTACATTCACCCAGTGTGCCGTCAAAGAGATGTATCGTCCCTGGCCGCAAGCGCTTGTCCACGAAGTCGGTGGTCAAGTGGACCTTTGCGCTGACTGCGTACCTCAGGGCCCGCCTGATGTTACGCGACACGTGCTGGTGCAGGGCGGGGACGGCACTCCGGAAAAGTAGTGGCGGCTGGGGACCGGAATAGCGAGGTGCGGCAAGCCGCCATCAGGTCGCGGAAGGCCTGCGTCTCCACAAGCCTAAACGGCAACATCTCCAGGGCCAGCAGTTTGGAGATGTGGCAGTTTAAGGCTTGGGCTTGGGGGTGACTCGAGGCGTACTTCCGCCTGCGGTCGAACGCCTGCGAGATGGACAGTTGTTGGGACGAGGAGTGTGAAGATGCAGGCGAAGAGGCGGGTGAAGGGGAGGCTGAAGGAGAAGGCCCCAAAGTAGCCGAGGCAGATGTGGAGGTGTCCTGGCTGGAGGTCTGGACCGCAGTGGCAGCACACAACAAAGGGAAGAGGCAGTGGCAGCAAGACCGGGCGCAGGTTGTATTGCGTTTGCTCTCTCCCACTCAGCCCAGTGCTTGACTTCCAAGTGACGCCGCATGCCTGAGGTGGTCAGATTGCTCTTCTCAGAGCCCCTACTCAGTTTTGAGTGGCAGAGTGTGCAAACCGCGCTCAGTTTGTCATCCGCACAAACATTAAAAAATCTCCACACCACAGAAGTACGAGGCCTCGATGGGGGAGCTTCGCGCGACTGCCCGCTGCCGGGAACAGCTTCGGCCCTGCTGGCTGTGGCCTCACTTCTCTGTCTGGACTGTCCCTCTGCCCCTGGACATCCCTCTGCCTGTGGACATCCCCCTGCCTGTGGACATCCCTCTGCCTGGACATCCCTCTGCCTCTTGCTGCCTTTTTCGGTGGCTGCGCAGACCACCACCTCTCCACTACTTTCCTCGCTGGACATCACCCTGCCAAGTGGGGTCGGTCATTTCGTCATCCACCACCCCTCAACTTCCTCACTCTGCTCCTCCTCCTGCCCACTGGACATTCCAACAGCCTCCCTTGATGGCAACTGCGTCTCATCATCATCATCGCTCATGATAACAGATGCTGGCTCAGGGTCCACATCAGCAGGAGATGGCGAAAACTCAAGTGTTTGGGCATCAACTACAAAAAATTCCTCTGCTAGCTCCTGGGATTCTTCCGGCACATCTGAAAAAAGGACCCGAAAAGAGCTCCTGGGAGGGGTCAATGGTGGGATGACTCTGTTTGGCAGGTGTGGAGGAAGGAGGGTCAGAGTGAGACTGTGTGGATGACTGGCTGGTGGACAACTGTGTGGAAGCGCTATCGGCTATCCATTGCACCACCTGTTCAACCTGCTCAGGCCTCAACAGCGGTGTAAACCGCCCCCTGCTTAACTGTCCCATAAAGGCAGGGATTCTGGATGAGCGGGATCCTGGCTGACCCTCACCAGCACGCATTGTATCCCCACTGGCTTCAACAAGGCCCCCAAACAGCATTTCCGCGCCCCCGTCCTCGTCCACGTCCTATTCCGCTAGCCCCCTCCGCCATTTTATTTTTTTTTGGTTACAATATTTTGCCTTCACAGCCGTGAAATTATTTTGCAAGAGAACACACAGTACAGTTGCCCAATTATAAGGCCTATATTTTTATATTTCAAGGTACACAGCCGTGTACTAACTGTTCAGACGGTGGGTATTAACACCAGGTATTTTAAATTAGTTTGCAGAAAGAACGCACAGTACAGTTTGTCAATTATAAGGCCTAAATATTTTAATAGTTCAAGGTACAGCAGCCGTGTACTAACTGTTCAGACGGTGGGTATTAACACCAGGTATTTAAATTATTTTGCAAGAGAACGCACAGTACAGTTGCCAATTATAAGGCCTAAATATTTATAGTTCAAGGTACACAGCCGTGTACTAACTGTTCAGACGGTGGGTATTAACACCAGGTATTTAAATTAGTTTGCAAGAGAACGCACAGTACAGTTGCCAATTATAAGGCCTATATATTTTATAGTTCAAGGTACACAGCCGTGTACTAACTGTTCAGACGGTGGGTATTAACACCAGGTATTTAAATTATTTGCAAGAGAACGCACAGTACAGTTGCCAATTATAAGGCCTATATATTTTATAGTTCAAGGTACACAGCCGTGTACTAACTGTTCAGACGGTGGGTATTAACACCAGGTATTTAAATTATTTTGCAAGAGAACGCACAGTACAGTTGCCAATTATAAAGGCCTATATATTTATAGTTCAAGGTACACAGCCGTGTACTAATGTTCAGACGGGGGATTAACACCAGGTATTTAAATTATTTTGCAAAGAGAACGCACAGTAAGTTGCCACCTATATTATAAGTTCAAGGTACACAGCCGTGTACTAACGTTCAGACGGTGGGTTTAACACCAGGTATTTAAATTATTTTGCAAGAGAACGCACAGTACAGTTGCAATTTAAGGCTATATATTTATAGTTCAGGACACAGCCGTGTACTAACTGTTCAGACGGTGGGTATTAACACCAGTTTTAAATTAGTTGCAGAGAACGCACAACAGTTCCAATTATAAGGCTAAATATTTTATTCAAGGTACAACGCCTGTATACTGTCAGACGGTGGGTATTAACACCAGGTATTTAAATTATTTGCAAGAGAACGCACAGTACAGTTGCCAATTATAAGGCCTATAATATTTTATAGTTCAAGGTACACAGCCGTGTACTAACTGTTCAGAACGGTGGGTATTAACACCAGGTATTTAAATTATTTGCAAAGAGAACGCACAGTACAGTTGCCAATTATAAGGCCTATAATATTTTATAGTTCAAGGTACACAGCCGTGTACTAACTGTTTCAGACGCGTGGGTATTAACACCAGGTATTTAAATTATTTTGCAAGAGAACGCACAGTACAGTTGCCAATTATAAGGCCTATATATTTTATAGTTCAAGGTACACAGCCGTGTACTAACTGTTCAGACGGTGGGTATTAACACCAGGTATTTAAATTATTTGCAAGAGAACGCACAGTACAGTTGCCAATTAATAAGGCCTATATATTTTATAGTTCAAGGTACACAGCCGTGTACTAACTGTTCAGACGGTGGGTATTAACACCAGGTATTTTAAATATTTTGCAAGAGAACGCACAGTACAGTTTGCCTATTATAAGGCCTAAATATTTTATAGTTCAAGGTACACAGCCGTGTACTTAACTGTTCAGACGGTGGGTATTAACACCAGGTATTTAAATTAGTTTGCAAGAGAACGCACAGTACAGTTGCCAATTATAAGGCCTATATATTTTATAGTTCAAGGTACACAGCCGTGTACTAACTGTTCAGACGGTGGGTATTAACACCAGGTATTTAAATTAGTTTGCAAGAGAACGCACAGTACAGTTGCCAATTATAAGGCCTATATATTTTATAGTTCAAGGTACACAGCCGTGTACTAACTGTTCAGACGGTGGGTATTAACACCAGGTATTTAAATTATTTTGCAAGAGAACGCACAGTACAGTTGCCAATTATAAGGCCTATATATTTTATAGTTCAAGGTACACAGCCGTGTACTAACTGTTCAGACGGTGGGTATTAACACCAGGTTTTAAATTAGTTTGCAAGAGAACGCACAGTACAGTTGCCAATTTTATAAGGCCTATATTTTTATATTTCAAGTACACAGCCGTGTACTTGTTCAGACGTGGGTATTAACACACAGGTATTTAAATTATTTTGCAAGAGAACGCACAGTACAGTTGCCAATTAAAGCCTATATATTATAGTTCAGGACACAGCCGTGTACTAACTGTTCAACGGTGGTATAACACCAGTTTTTAAATTAGTTTGCAAGAGAACGCACAGTACAGTTGCCAATTATAAGGCCTATATATTTTATATTCAAGTACACAGCCGTGTACTAACTGTTCAGACGGTGGGTATTAACACCAGGTATTTAAATTATTTGCAAGAGAACGCACAGTACAGTTCCAATTATAAGGCCTATATATTTTATAGTAAAGGTACACAACCGTGTACAACTGTTCAGACGGTGGGTATAACACCAGGTATTTAATTATTTGCAAGAGAACGCCAGTACAGTTGCCAATTATAAGGCTATATTTTATATTTAAGGTACACAGCCGTGTCTAAGTTCAGACGGTGGTATTAACAAGGTATTTAATTAGTTGCAAGAGAACGCACAGTACAGTTGCAATTATTAAGGCCTAAATTTTAAGTTCAAGGTACACAGCCATAAGTTTGTTATCACGGTAACAAGAAATGAGTACAGTTGCCAATAGCCTATATATTTTATATCAATACACAGCCGTCTAACTGTACTATTCACCAGGTATGAAAGCTTTCAGAGAACGCACAACAGTTCCATTAAACTTTAATGCTCAAGGTAAAGTGGTTAAAACGGTTATAACACCAGTTGTTTTTGAAAGAACGCACAGTACAGTTGCCAATTAAAGGCCTATATATTTTATATTCAAGGTACACAGCCGTGTTAGTTCAGACGGTGTAAACACCAGGTTTTCAAGAGAACGCACAGTACAGTTGCCATTATAAGCCTATATATTTTATTTCCACAGCCTGCATGTTCAAAATTTAAACACCAGGTTAAGGTCAAGAACGCACAGTACAGTGCCATATAAGGCCTATTATACTATAGAGCCGCCGAATCGACTGGCTCATCCGGTTTCCAGTACGACAGTTTCGACGCCTCGATGGTGAAAATGACGGCTATGTCTCGTAATTAGCTTTTTGCAATACATGGCATTTGCACACAGGCGTAGGTAAATAATCCATTGGGTCTTTTCTTGTTACCAGGCCCATGGGTTGGAAGCCCCGAGTTCGTTATTAGGCATTGGGGCTTCCCCATCCGCGGCGCCTGAGCGATCCAGGGGCAGGCTGTAAGCCGATTACATGTTGCGTACGCCATGCATTACAATACCGATGTAATCATTGGTAAGCGGGTGATGAGACCCGACAAAGTTAGGCACCATCTCTGCGTGCCTGTGCGATCCAGCTGGAAGTGTAAGTGTATTACATTGAGTAATACACTTACAGCCAATGCATTACAATACAACAGTATTGTAATGCATTGTAAAGGGGATGAGAACCCGAAAAGTTAAACAAAAGTGAAAAAAAAGTTAAAAAAAAAAAGTTTTACAAAAAAAATAAAAGTTTCAAGTAAAGTTAAAAAAAAATTGTAAAAAAAAAAAAGGGAAAAAAAGAAAAGTATACATATTAGGTATTGCCGCGTCCGTATCAACCGGCTCTATATAAATATCACATCATCCACCCCGCCAGGTGAACACAGTTAAAAAAAAACCCCCAAAAAACAGTGCCAAAACAGCAATTTTTTGGTCACCTTCCCTCACAAAAAGTGTAATAGCAGGTGATCAAAAAGGCGTATTTAACCCAAAATGGTACCAATCAAACCGTCATCTTTTCCCGCAGAAAATGATACCCTACCTGAGACAATCTCCCGAAAAATAAAAAAATATGGCAACACAAAAAAAAAGATTTTATTCTGTTCAAAAATGCATCTAATGTGTAAAACTTTCCAAAAATAAAAATGTTAGATATATTGGGTATCTCATTGTCCGTAACAACCTGCTATATAAAAATATTGCATGAGATGGCCCGCCAGGTGAATGCTTTAAAAAAAACTATGCCAAAACAGCCATTTTTTTCCCTCTTGCCTCACAAAAAGTGTAAGGCTAGGGCTACACGGCGACATGTGTCGCGCGACACATAGTGCACAACTACACGACGACAGTTGTCGCGCGACATTGATGTCGCACCAAAGTCGCGCGACAATTTTTATACTGGAAGTCTATGGTGTCGCACTGCGACATGCGACATGCTGCGACTGCGACATGCGACATGCTGCGACTGCGACGCGACAGTCGCAGAAAAATCCATCCAAGATTTTTTGCGACTGTCGTGTCGGCAGTCGCAGCATGTCGCATGTCGCAGTGCGACACCATAGACTTCCATTATAAAAATTGTCGCGCTTCTTTGGTGCGACAAGAAGTCGCGCGACAACTGTCGTCGTGTAGCCCTAGCCTAATAGCAGGCGATCAAAAAGGCATATTTAACCCAAAATGGTACGAATAGAACCGTCATCTTTTCCCGCAAAAAATGAGACCCTACCTAAGACAATCGCCAGAAAAATAAAAAAAATATGGCTCTCAGAAAATAGCAACACAAAAAAAAAATTTATTCTGTTCAAAAATGCATCTAATGTTTAAAACTTTCAAAAAAAAAAAAATGTTAGACATATTGCATATCGCCGCGTCCGTAACAACCTGCTCTATAAAAATATTGCATGAGATGGCCCCCCAGGTGAATGCTGTAAAAAAATTAAAAAAAAAAAAAACTATGCCAAAACAGCCATTTTTTTCCCTCTTGTCTCACAAAAAGTGTAATAGCAGGCAATCAAAAAGGCGTATTTAACCCAAAATGGTACCAATCAAACCGTCATCTTGTCCTGCAAAAAATGAGACCCTAGCTGAGACAATCGCCCAAAAAATAAAAAAAATATGCCTCTCAGAAAATAGCAACACAAAAAAAAAGATTTTATTCTGTTCAAAAATAAATCTAATGTATAAAATTTTATAAAAATAAAAATGGTAGACATATTGGGTATCACCACATCTGTAACAACCTGCTCTATAAAAATATCACATGATTTTCTCCCTCAGGTGAATGCTGTAAAAAAATTTTTGTTCTGAGTCCTGCCATCTGCCCCCACAGCAGTTTACCACCACATATGGGGTGTTGCCGTATTCAGGAGAAAATGGGGAACAAATTATGGGGTGCTTTTTCTCCTGTTACCCCTTATGAAAATGAAAAATTTGGGGCTAAAGCAACATTTTATTGGAAGAAATGAAACTTTTCATTTTCATAGCCAAGTGTTTCCAAATTCCGTAAAACGCTTAGGGGGTCAAAGTGGTCAATACCCCCCTTAATATATTCTTTGAAGGGTGTAGTTTCCAAAATGGGGTCACTTTTTGAGGGTTTCCACTGTAGGGGTACATCAGGGTGTCTCAATTACAAAATGGTTACAAAAACCATTTTAGCAAAATCTGCCTCCAAAATCCGACCACTAACACAAACCCATAGAGACGTTTACCACCACATATGGGGTATTTCTGTAAACTGCAGAATCAGTGTAATGTATATTGAGGTTTAGTTTGCTGTTAACCCTTGCTGTGTTGCAAGAAAAAATTATTAACATGAATAATCTACCAAAAAAGTGAATTTTTGAAATTTCACCTCCATTTTCCTTTAATTCTTGTGGAACACCTCAAGGGTTAACAAAGTTTGTAACATTAGTTTTTTATAATTTGAGGGGTGTAGTATCTAAAATGGGGTCATTTATGGGTGGTTTTCATTATGTAAGCCCCTCAAAATCACTTTATATCTGAATTGGTGCTTAAAAAACGTCCGAAAAAAGGAAAATTACATTTATAAAATGATGCCAACATAAAGTAGACATAGGGGGAATGTTAAATAATAACTATTTTTGGATGGATTACTATGTATTTTGAAAGTAGAGAAATAGAAATTTGCAAATTTGCAAATTTTTCCAAATTTTTGGTAAATTTGGTATTTTTTTATAAATAAAAATGAAATATTTTGACACAAATTTACTACTGTCGTAAAGCACAATATGTGATGAGAAAACAATCTCAGAATGGCTTGGATAAGTAAAAGCGCAAAGTTATTACCACATAAAGTGACACCACATAAAGTGAGATTTGCAAAAAATGGCCTGGGCAGGAAGGTGAAAACAGGCCCAGGGTTGAAGGGGTTAAATGAGGTTGTCTGAGATAATCAAAATGTCAGACAACCTCTAAAAAAAAACCCAAAACAAGTGATAACTGCTTCTCCAGTGTCATTCGGTCCTCATCACTCTGTTAACAAAAGGAGCTGGGGTGCTTAGATATGGAATGTGATCGCTGTAGTCAATTACTGTCCTCAGTCATTTACAGCTGAAGACAGTAATTAGCTGCAGCGGTCACATACTGAGTCTCAGCATGTCATCTACACTGTGACGTGCACAGTGATGTATCTGCATTCTTCAATAATAAATATGGTGACGCTTATAAAATACTCATCCATGCATCATTGTGGCTTTCCCCAAACAGCTCATCAACAATCTATTTCATGAAAAAAGTCAAAGAACCCCTTCGCGCCCAGCGCCGTACATGTACGGCGCTGGGGCGATGCGGGCACATGGCGCCCGCTCGCAAGTGCGGCGGGCGTCATTGCCGGCAAGTCTCTGCTGTTTCTAACAGCAGAGACTTGCCGCTACTTACCGCCATCGGTGGCGTCTTCCTGGGAGTTTAGATGCCGTGATCACACGTGATCACGGCATCTAGTTGCGTCTCAACCCGGAAGCATTCGCTTCCGGGTGGTGTACAGACACCCCGTGTGGGCCAATCGGGGTGTCTGTACACCATATGAAAACTGTAATCCTCGCTGGTGAGGATTATAGTTTTCAAAGTGCAATTCTTATTCTGGCCACTAGATGGCAGGCCAGGATAAGAAATGAGCAATTCTTGGATTTCTGAGTCTATAAAATCCATGATTGCTCATAAAGAAAAAAAAAATCCACAATATATAAGCCCATATTTGAGCTTTCAAATAGTAAAAAAAAATTTAAAAAAAATGTTAAAAAATATATAAAAAATAAAAAAGATATAAAAGTTCAAATCACCCCCCTTTCCGTATAATTAAAAAATAAATACCTAAATAACAATAAATATAGACATCATGGGTATCTCCGTGACCGAAAACGCCCGTAATTTTAAAATATAAAAAAAAAATTCCAATACGGTGAATTGTGTGGCGGAAAAAAGCGTCCAAATGGCGATTTGCCGTTTTTTGTCGCTTCTTTTTTCTAAAAAAAATTAAATAAAAAGTGATCAAAAAGTCATACACACCCCAGAATGGTATCAATAAAAACTTCAGATCGTCCCGCAAAAAATGAGCCCCATACAGCTCTGTACACATAAATACCAAAAAGTTATAGGGGTCAAGATTTGACAAGGAAAAAAAAAAAAAAAAAGGGCAACTTTCTAATTATTTTATCACTATGAAAACGCAGGAAAAACTTCACATATTAGGTATTGCTGGATTCGTACTGACCAGTAGAATGAAAGTAATGGATCAGTTTTAATGCACATCGAACGCTGTAAATAAGAAACCCGTTGAACTGTAGCGGAATAGCGTTTTCTTTGCAATTTCACCCGGTTTGGAATTTTTTTCCTGCTTTCCACTACACCGTATGCAATATTAAATGGTGGCGTTGGAAAGTACAACTTGTCCCGCAAAAAACAAGCCCTCATACAACTATGTGAACAGAAAAATAAAAGAGTTATGGCTGTTTGAAGGCAGGGAGCGCAAAACGAAAATGCATAACCGAAAAAACCTCCGGGCGCGAAAGGGTTAAATAGCAACAAGTCTTTATATAAAAAAGAACAAATTGTATCATGTAACTTTTATTGTGGATGAATATATAGGGAAATATACAATTCAACCAGACATGACTTAAAGGGAATCCGTCTCCAGTGACCTACTGTACCTATTCAATAATTTGCATAGACATTTGCAACCATAGCCGTGGTTCACCTGATTAAAACATAGTTTCTGTAGAGTGCGTGATACAGGATGATCTTTCCAAGGTAATTAAAAGGATTATGTTTTTGGTCAGACTTTTGATCACTCAAGTCTGGTTTTCAAACAACACCCTGAAGATTAATAATTGCTTGTACTTGGTTAAAAAGGTTAAGAGCTTTGAGAAGGTTTTGTACTGTATAAACAAAGAAATACGGAGGAAAAATGGATTAAGGTGTGGGGAGGTTGGAAGTTTTAGGTTATTTTTTCTTCTCTTTGCCTTTCATGTGTGTGTCTGTCCCTGAGTGTGTATCCCTGTGTGTATATGTGTCCCTGTGAGTTTGAGTCTCTGTGTGTATATGTATGTCCTTGTATGTATGTGTGTCTCTGTATGTCTGTCCCTGTGAGTGTGAGTCCCTGTATGTTTGTCCCTGTGAGTATGTCAGTCCCTGTATGTGTGTTTGTGTGTGTGTGTCTGTGTGTGTTCCTGTGTGTGTCCCTGTATGTATGTGTCCCTGTGAGTGTGTGTGTCCCTGTATGTATGTGTGTCCTTCTGTGTCCCTGTGTTCTTTTGTGTCCCTGTGTGTTCTTGTGCATGCTTATGTGTGTCCCAGTGTCTCCTTGTGCTGTGTATGTGTGCCCCCGTGTGTCCCTGTGTGTGTGTCACCATCACCATGCCCATAGTGTTCTTATGTCCTGATGCAACTTCTTCAGGACATTCTGTGTGGGGAAGAAGAAGGAAGAGGAGGCAGTGCCACCAGCATGGGGTCCCATGGGAGAGGCACACTAAGGACATAGGTAACACTACCACATCAGCACTAGTGTTATCCGTGGTTTTAACAGCACTACATTTTCTGTACTCAGAGGCATCACTGTGTTATCCATGCTGTTACATAGGACTGCAGGGGATGTTTACTATATTATCTGTACTCTGAGATTTATCACTGTGTTACGTGTGGTGTTACATAGGACTGCAGGTGATATCGACTACATTATCTTACTCGTACCACTCCCGATCTGGCAGGACAGTCTTGGAGTTTGGTGGCTGTTCTGCCTTCCTGGGAGGGCTGTGGAATGTCTTGCTTTTACCTGTCTCTGCATTTTTAGGATACAGAAACAGTTGAGTGCAAAGGTGCCGTTATGTGTGTTTTAGTTATTAGAGGAATAGGGTGAGTATTGTTTTTTTTTTTTTAAATTAACAATTTAGGTGCCAAGTCGTATAACACGCCGAGGTCAAACCTAGAGAAAACGCAGTACAAGGGGAGAGACGAGAGAATAGTCAAACAACAATAGCTGAAGTCAAATGCAGATGTCACTGTAGCAAACTCACTGAGGTAAATAAGAACAAGCATAGGCAACCTGTGGCCAGCAGGTTGCCTGTTTAAATAGGCCTCCAAATGAGTCACGTGACGTGGTCAGCGTCACGTGACCCTGATTAACATATTCAAAATAACTGGGCTTCGGCTAATCCCTAAACGTATCCCCCACCTGCTCGTTGCCAAGGGGATGAGGAGGACGCCGGCCGCACATAGACTGGGGTCCTCCCTGCTCCTGTCGTCATGGAGACAAGGACGGACACCGCGTCCTCGCTCCTTCACAACAGCGGAAGTCCGGCAGCGCAGCACTGAGGCAGCGCGCTGCTGGCTTCCCATGACAATGAGGCTTGTTCGTTGCACTTTGCACTTTATGATTAGCCTTTTATCTGTATAGTCTAATCCCTTGTTTATATGTATACAGCTAATATTGTCATCCCGTCTGTGTCCATCTTCCTCCAATGATGTCATATTTTTGCATACCTTCTTTTTAACTGTTTTTATTATATGAACTAATAAAAAATATGTGCTATTGTATTGCATGTAGTCTAGTAATTTTTGTAGGTTTGCTTATGTAATCATAACCATAGGCACAAATTATTGTTTGGGTTGAAAGGAATAATGCAACATATCGTTTTGTTTGTTGTTGTTTTTGGCTTATGTAGGAGTTCACTTTACAGAGATTTTTTTTTTAAAATTCCCCCTTATTCAGCAACACTTGTGGAGAATTTCATACTTACCTGTCCCCACTGCTCCTCGGCTCACAGGCTCTATTAGATGGAATTTCAGTCCTTGTCTGTAAACCTCTGCATGGAAAGGGTCGCATGTATTGCTGCAGCCAATGACTGACCTCAGTGGTTAATCATTGCTGGGTCACTTGCTGTTTGGTTTATCTCCACTGCAGCAGCACATATGATTTCATTCAAGAGCAAGTTTACAGACTGGGACAGTATGTTCAGTGAAGATATCCTGGGAGCAATGAAGCCATAATGGGTGGTCGTTGCCATATGTATTTCTTCATTGGTACTGCCAGCTGGAGGGAAATTAAAAAAAAAACAAGAACTGGAGGGGCAAATGACTCAAATAAGTTAGTGGTTCCTTTGTTCTAGAAATTAATGAGGCCTAGTTTTAACATGTGAGAAATTTTCAGAACATACTATAAAAAAATTGTATGGAAAAACCCTCCCAAAAAATGTTACTTTTTATTGTAGATTTTTCATGTATGTCTGCTGTAGATCTTGTTGACGCACAACTCAGGGGACACTATTGCATTTTTACCCCCTTGACATAATTAATTGCAACCTTAAGGATCAATAATATTTCCCCCCTTTGTGTTCTAGCAGTCATAACTAGAGATGAGCGAGCATGCTCGTCCGAGCTTGGTGCTCGTTCGAGTATTAGGGTACTCGTAAGTGCTCGCTGCTCGGACGAGTATCTCGCCATGCTCGAGGAAATGGCATCTCCAGCATTTTGAATTTTTGGCGCCTATAAACTCAGCCAATCACAAGCTAGGAGACTCTGCGGTACACCCAGCATCACGTGGGGCCCTTACATGTCGATAGCAGGGGTTGGCTGGCCTGATCAGGTGACCTTGGAATATACTAGTGACTGCCCGCGGTGCTCGGCTCAGTCGCTGCCTGGATGTCGTTAAGGACAGATCTGCTGCGTTTCAGGGAGAGTGTTAGGGCCTGGATTTAGTTCTCTGTTAGGCACGCGTGATCTCAAAAGAACCCAACAGCCCTTCTAAGGGCTACAAGACATTTTCTTTTTGTCTCCTGGCTGGGCTGGCTGGCACTAGCAGTGCAGCTATCACCATATATAACATTTTTTTTTTTATTGTTTTATCTCAGTGATACAAATCCATTTCATACATCTGTGTGGAACCATTCTGTGTGTCACAGTTCAGCTGTCCAGTCACCACAAACCACAATCCGTATTTTCTGTCCAGGTGACCCATTCTGTACATCACGTAATTAAAAAAGGTCTTTTGCTCTCACTGATACAGCTACATTAGAAAAATCTCTGTGCGACACTTGTCTGGGTTGCACTTAATATAGCCACAGTCAGCAGGGGCTGAGTTTGCTCTCTGATATATTCTGCACGTCACGTTAAAAAAAACAAAACAAAACAAAAAAAATAGTTTTTTTTGTTGTTTTATCTCAGTGATACAAATCCATTTCATACAGCTGTGTGGAACCATTCTGTGTGTCACAGTTCAGCTGTCCAGTCACCACAAAGCACAATCCGTATTTTCTGTCCAGGTGACCCATTCTGTACGTCACGTAATTAAAAAAGGTCTTTTGCTCTCACTGATACAGCTACATTAGAAAAATCTGAGTGCGACATTTTTCTGGGTTGCACTTAAGCAGACCAAGTCTGCCTAATCTAATAGTTTCAGTGTAATTGCTCCATACTGCACGGTACGTAATATCATACGTAATTTTGCTCTAACGTATCCACCTATAAATTAACTTGTTCAGATTGAACAAGTTTGTGGGTTTCAGTACAGCAGGCCCATATATATATATATATATATATATATATATATATATATATATATACATATTATATACAGTTATATTATACACATATACAGTTATATTATATACACTTATATACAGAAAATGTTGAACCCCAGGGCTAAGGGTTGAGGACGAGAGCGTGGGCATTCAATTACTGCAGGGGGCAGAGGCCGTGGTCATGGGCAGGGTGAGACAGTACCTGCTGATGAGGGAACAGGGGAACGCCGCAGAGCTACACTCCCTAGCTTCATGTCTCAACTTACAGGGACACGTGGTAGAGGACTGTAGAAACCACAACAGTGCGAACAGGTGATGTCGTGGATTGCGGACAATGCTTCAAGTAATTTGTCCACCAGTCAGTCTTCCACGCAGTCCACCCACGTTACCCAAGGGAGCACTCCTCTGGCTCCTCCACCTCAACCTCCTTCCCCCCAGTCTGCCCCCTCCCAGGAAAATTTGGAATGCGATCCGGCATACTCTCAGGAACTGTTTTCTGGACCCTTCCCAGAGTCACAAACCACTTCTCAGGTTGCTGCTGACCTCTTTCCCGATGCCCAAGTTTTCCAACTGTCGCAGTCTGAGGGTGATGACATTGTTGACTTAGTGGAAGAAGTCAGTAAAGAGGTGTTGGAAGATGAGGAGACACGGTTGTCAGACAGTCGTGAAGTTGTTGTCAGGGCAGGAAGTCCGAGGGGGGAGCAGACTGAGGAATCGGAGGATGACGAGGTGACTGACCCAAGCTGGGTTGAAAAGCCGAGGGAAGACAGTGCTTCTGAGGCGGAGGTGAGTGCTGCACCAGAACAGGTTGGAAGAGGCAGTGGTGTGGCCAGAGGGAGAAGCAGGGCCAGAGCTGGTGCATCAGCAGCAACTGTTTAACGTAGTGAAGCTCCCGTGGCGAGGCCTAGATGTTCGCAAGTCTGGAGGTTCTTTAAAGAAATTGAGGATGATCGACGGACTGTGGAGTGCAACCTGGGCCAGACCAGGATCAGCAGGGGTGCCACCACTACTAGCCTAACCACCACCAGCATGCGCAGGCATATGAGTGCTAAACACCCCACTCAATGGAACCAAGGCTGTTCCCCTCCTGCGGGTCCCATCACTGCTCCTTCCCCTGTGTCACTCACTGCCTCTGCTAGTCAACCCCCTTCCCAGGACCCCGGCACGAGCGCCTCCCGCCGGAAAACCACACCTTCGCCTACACAATCCTCCACAGCGTCCACCAATGTGTCCCTGTGCAGCGTTCAGCTGTCTTTACAGCAGACACTGGAACGCAAAAGGAAATACAGTTCCACCCACCCACATGCCCAAGCCCTCAACGTCCACATCTCCAAATTGCTGAGCCTGGAGATGCTGCCCTATAGGCTGGTAGAGATCGAGGCCTTTCGCAACCTCATGGCGGTGGCTGCCCCTCGGTATTCGGTCCCCAGCCGTCACTATTTTTCCCGATGTGCCGTCCCAGCCCTACACCAGCATGTGTCACAGAACATCATCCGTGCCCTGACCAACGCTGTTTCTGAAAAGGTCCACCTAACCACGGACACGTGGAAAAGTGCTGCCGGGCAGGGACACTATATATCACTGACGGCACATTGGGTTAACTTGGTGGAGGCTGGGACCGAGTCTGACCCTGGGGCCGCTCATGTACTGCCCACACCGAGGATTGCGGGGCCTACCTCGGTCACGGTCTCTCAGACGTACTATGCCTCCTCCTCCGACCACTCCTCCTCTGAATTACCATCCGTGGGCACGGTGCCTTCAGTCGGTAGCTCTAGGCGCAGCAGCGCCGTGGGTAAGCACCAGCAGGCGGTGCTCAAACTGCTGAGCTTAGATGACAAAAGGCACACCGCCCAAGAGCTGTTACAGGACATCACGGCACAGACCGATCTGTTGCTGGCACCGCTGAACCTCAAGCCAGGCATGGTTGTGTGTGACACTGGGTGTAACCTGGTGGCGGCTCTGCAACTCGGCAGACTGACACTTGTGCCATGCCTGGCCCACGTGTTCAATCTCATAGTTCAGCAGTTCCTCAAGACATACCCCAATCTGTCTGATTTGCTCACCAAGGTGCTCCGCATCTGTGCGCATTTCCGCAAGTCGACCACAGATGCTGCCACTCTCAGGGCAGCGCAGCTCCGCCTACAATTGCCTGCTCACCGACTGTTGTGTGACGTGCCCACAAGATGGAATTCGACATTAAACATGTTATCCAGAGTTTACTAGCAGCACAGAGAGATTGTAGACTGCCAGATGTCAACTTCCACCAGAACTGATAGTCAGGTCAGTCAGATTCCTCAAGTCTACAATGAGGAGTGCCTGATAT
Organism: Rhinella marina; assembly: GCA_900303285.1. Classification (NCBI taxonomy): domain Eukaryota; kingdom Metazoa; phylum Chordata; class Amphibia; order Anura; family Bufonidae; genus Rhinella; species Rhinella marina. Next base: position 16,259 of record ONZH01025277.1, read on the forward strand.
CTGCGAGGTGTTGAGCAACTTTGAGGAGTCAACACAGATGGTCAGCGGCGATGCCGCCATTATCAGCCTCACCATCCCGCTGCTTTGCCTGTTGAAAAACTCACTGCTCAGCATGAAGTCGGAAGCTTTGCGCTTTTCACAAGAGACGGTGGAGGAAGATACGTCGCTTGATAGCCAGAGCACCTTCCGGTCTGTTTCTCAGCGAGTATCGGAGGAGGGGGATGAGGAGGAAAAGGAGGAGAATGTCGGCGAGACAGAAGAGGGTACCAATGCTCAGTCCTTCTTAACACTTGAGCGTGTATGGGCTGAAGAGGAGGAGGAGGAGGTGGAAATGGAGACTCAGGCCAGTGAGGAGAGGGAATTCTTGCGTGTTGGGACTCTGGCGCACATGGCAGACTACATGTTAGGCTGCCTATCCCGTGAGCCTCGCGTTAGAAGCATTTTTTCACCGATTACACCGATTACTGGGTGTTCACTCTCTTGGACCCACGGTACAAGCAGTACCTTTCCACTCTCATCCCTGTAGAGGAAAGGAGTATGAGAGTGAATCAATATCAACAGGTCCTGGTGCACAAGCTGAAACAATCCTTCCCATCTGACGCCGCTAGCGGCAGAGGGCGTGGTTCTGTGGGCCAAGTAGCGGGGGAGAGGAGGCGAGCAGGCAGCTTGTCCAGCACTGGCTGGGGAACGCTCTCCAAGGCCTTTGCCAGTTGTATGTTACCCCAGCAAGACACTGTCCCCAGTCTAGGCAGAGTAGGGGGGAGCTTTACAGAAAGATGGTGAGGGAGTACCTAGCTGACCATACCAACGTCCGGACCAATCACTCTGCTCCATACAACTACTGGGTTTCAAAGCTGGACACGTGGCCTGAACTGGCGCTGTACACCTTGGAGGTGCTGGCCTGCCCTGCCCTGCCGCTAGCGTGTTGTCAGAGCGGGTATTCAGTGCAGCTGGTGGCGTCATCACCGATAAGCGTACACGCCTGTCAACTGACAGCACTGACAGGCTGACGCTTATTAAAATGAACAAAGCCTGGATTTCACCGGAATTCAAATCTCCTCCGGGGGTTAAGCAGCTAAATATTAACATTACTTATGTATCCGATTCCTCTTTTCTACTCCCCTACTCCTCCTCCTCCTTGTCGTCTTTGCCTAACGCTGACCCAAGAAACACAATTTTTTAGAGGGCCAACTGGCACTCTTTTACCACAATTTTTCCGGAGGGCCCCCTATAGGCCCTCTCTCCAAACAATTTTTCCGGAGGTCCACCTACAGGCCCTCTCTCTAAACAATTTTTCCGGAGGGCCCCCTACAGGCCCTCTCTCCAAACAATTTTTCCGGAGGTCCACCTACAGGCCCTCTCTCTAAACAATTTTTCTGGAGGTCCACCTACAGGCCCTCTCTCTAAACAATTTTTCCGGAGGGCCCCCTACAGGCCCTCTCTCCAAACAATTTTTCCGGAGGGACCCCTACAGGCCCTCTCTCCAAACAATTTTTTCGGAGGTCCACCTACAGGCCCTCTCTCTAAACAATTTTTCCGGAGGAACCCCTACAGGCACTCTCTCCAAACAATTTTTCCGGAGGTCCACCTACAGGCCCTCTCTCTAAACAATTTTTCCGGAGGGCCACCTAGAGACCCTCTCTCCAAACAATTTCTCCGCAGTGTCAACTACAAACAGTGTAAAACAATGTTTCAGGAGCGTCAAACAGACAGTCCAAAACAATTTTTCAGGAGGCGCAAGTAACGACATTTAAAAAAATATATTTTGCTGAGGGTCGACTTTATGTACTCCGAAAAGAAAAAAATTTTTGGAGGCTCAACAAAAGCCATTTCACTGCATTCTCAGTCGGACAAAATCATTGGTGGTGTAACCGCCATGCTGTGTCAGGGTAAATTTTTGGGTGCTTCACCAGCTACCGCATACTAACTCAAGCACTCTGTTGTCACCGCCGCCATACAGGGCCACGAAAAATGTTTATGTGGTTTGCCTGCTCCCGCAGTGTTACTCTCTCACTCTGCTGTCACTGCCATGCTGCGTCAGGCTAAATTTTTGGGTGGCTCACCTGCTACCTCATCTAACTTGGTCACTTGTTGGTGTCACCGCCATGCTGTGTCAGGCTTATGCCTGCATCGTGTGGCTGGGGATAGGAGAGCAGTGCCAGCATGGGTATGGGTGATGGACCTTTGTTGCACCTAGTTGGGTGCTTCCCTAACATGTGATGGACATGCGCCTCACCTTTCTTGTTCTGGGTGAGCACAATTGCCATGAGGGTAACCACCAGGCTGTTGCAGGAGAATTTGGGGTAATGGTGGGATTAGGCAGCCTCAGAGGCATCCATGCATGCTGCCCCTGCTGTTTCCTGTCCATTTCCGTGGTGTTTCCATCATTTTCTGAGGTTTCCAGGTTTTCACCCAGCCTTCCCTAGGCAGAGCTTTGGTCCCCTGCAAAAATGCTCGAGTCTCCCATTGACTTCAATGGGGTTCGTTACTCGAAACGAGCACCCGAGCATCGGGAAAAGTTTGTCTTGAATAACGAGCACCCGAGCATTTTAGTGCTCGCTCATCTCTAGTCATATTGTCACGCGAGGTCGGCGTCGCGCTCCCTCTGCACGACGTCGCCGGACCTCTCCGCCCCCTAGAGACGAGCAATAGGGAATTGAAGTGCTGGTCTTGTCAGCCAGCACTTCATGAGTTAATTCTCTGTTTGGGTTTAGCCATGTGGTGCTGATCACACCACATGGCTACTTTACATATTGTTTGGACAGCTTGCTCCGCCTCAGGTCATGTGATGCTGGCCACATCACATGATCCTGGGCGGGCTATTTAAAGATGGCAACTGCCTCACTCAGATGCCTGTGATTAGTCTTCTGAGATCAGTGCTGTGTGTTGGACCTTGCTGTTGGATTATTGGTATATTGGATTTTGGCTTTGGACTTAGACTACGCTTTTGCGATTCCCCTCGGTATTTGACGTGACCTCCTGTTCTTGACTTGGCTTGCTGACGATTCTGCTATTGTGTTTGTTCTGTCTGTGTTCGTCTTTCCCTGTGTTCCCTTCCCTACCCTGTGCACGTACTCAGCATAGGGACCGTCTCCAAGTTACGGTTTTGTCGCCTAGGGCATCTACTGTAAGTAGGCAGGGAAAGAGGTGGGGTTCAGACAGGGCACACTATCCCTTGTTTCCCTGTCGTGACACATATTTTTTAAATTTTTTTCTTCTATATTTTATTTTATTTTACATGATTAGTTTTAGGTTTTTAGGAACCATTTTGGGGTATATATTGTGTATTAAATAACTTTTGTTATATTATTTTTATAGGGGGAAAAGTAAAAAAAAACAGCAATTTGTACATTATTTTGTGGAATATTTTTATGGTGTTCAATGTATGATAAAAATAACATCATTTTATTATATGAGTCCATACAATGATGATAATGTCATGTTTCTATATTTTTTGTATTATTTCTCCTTACCTCCTGCAGTCTGTCAGCTCTGCAACTGCTCCCTCATTCTCCTCCAGACTGACAGGGAGGGCGGTGGCTGCTTTACCTGCTCCTATCTCTGGTTTGGTACCAGCTAGAGATAGTAGTATTGTTTGAAAGCTGGTATTCCATGCTTTCAGACAGTACCAGAATGACTGCAATATCTTCAATACCTAGGAAGATATCACTGTTAGAAATTAGGGTGTGGTGAATACAGCTGAAATTGAAAGTTAAAGCAGGTCTTACCCGTGATTATTCCCGACTTGATTTCTAACAGTGATATATCATGTTTAGCTTGGACTAATGCTGTAATTTTGGTCTTGTATGAAAGCCTGGGATGCCAGCTTGCAGGCTTCTAACTGCTGCCATTGAGGAGATATCAGCATCTAAAGCAGCCCCCCCCCCCTCTATTGCTGCCCGAGCTCAGCTCTGGTAGAACAGCTAAGTACTTTTCCCACACCTGGAGCTGGGCTCCAGCAGAACATTTACATGGTTAAACCGCTTCATTTTTTCTATTTTTCTATTTAAAAAGTATGAACTTTCTGCTTCCATGTACCTTGCATGGGCTATGTAAAATAGGTTTATAAGTAAAGTTTTGTAAGTTAATATAATAGTATGAATCAAATCTGTGACATGCAACAGTGTGGCAATTGTTCCTTATGTAAAAAAAAACTATAAGAATAAACACAAAACAAGTATAGTGGAAAAAAGAATCAAGTCTAACAAACCCATTATTAATTTTTAAACTTTCCTAAGCTGCAAACATAATCCATGTTTCCCTGTGCATGCCAAGTTGCCTGAGGGTGTATAACATGTGTCTGGAACTATTTGAAAGCATTCGAAATTAAAAGTGTTTGGGGATATATCTGTAATAGATTTTTCTCAACAGCTACTAGTAAACACATTTATACGGCATAGTAAATCGCAGTATGCTGGAAGCACAGCCACATACAGTCTTGAGATTTCTCATTAACGATGTAGGCTCTGAAAACAGTGTGGCATCTGCTACTGTATTACTGGCAGTACCAACACCATCTGCTGCACTTACCAAGGCCTCTCTGAACAAAAATTACAGCTAATTTTAAGTCCCTTGATTAATGATCTTGTAGAATTGAATACAAAAACATTTTTAGGTGAAGCTGCTGGAAATCAAAATACACCTGTACAAATGTAAAATGAATACACCAAAGCCACTGGAAGGGGAGGCGCAGATATTATTGATTCATACTCCTGTTAAAATTATTTGTGGCGGAATTAGTAACCTGTTGACAATGTATGTGAATCTCCTTCTAATTACGAGCCGCTTATAAAGCGCATTTGCTTGTGTCCATGAGAACAGTCAACTATTGTATGTAACGAAATAAATTTGAAATATAAAGGTTTATTGGTAGAGATGAGAAAGCACTAAAATGCTCGGGTGCTCGTTATTCGAGTCGAATTTTTCTCGATGCTCGGGTGCTCTTTTCGAATAACGAACCCCATTGAAGTCAATGGGAGACTCGAGCATTTTTTGCAGGAGACCAAGGCTCTGCCTAGGGAAGGCTGGGTGAAAACCTGGAAACCTCAGAAAATGATGGAAACACCACGGAAATGGACAGGAAACAGCAGGGGCAGCATGCATGGATGCCCCTGAGGCTGCCTAATCCCATAATTACCCAAAATTCTCGGGCAACAGCCTGGTGGTGACCCTCAAGGCAATTGTGCTCACCCAGAACAAAAAAATTTAGCGTGGCCCTGTATGGCTGTGACTACAGAGTGACCGAGTTACACTGCAGGAGCAGGCGAAGCACATAAAAATTTACAGTAGCCCTGTATGGCTGTGACTACAGAGTGACCGAGTTACAGTGCAGGAGCAGGCGAAGCACAAAATAATTTAGTGTGACCCAGTATGGCTGTGACTACAGAGTGACCGAGTTAAAGTGCAGGAGCAGGCGAAGCACATAACAATTTATCGAAGCCCTGTATGGCTGTGACTACAGAGTGACCGAGTTACAGTGCAGGCGCAGGCGAAGCACATAACAATTTATCGTGGCCCTGTATGGCTGTGACTACAGAGTGACCGAGTTACAGTGCAGGAGCAGGCGAAGCACATAAAAATTTATTGTGGCCCTGTATGGCTGTGACAACAGAGTGACCGAGTTACAGTGCAGGAGCAGGCGAAGCACATAAAAATTTAGCGTGACCCTGTATGGCTGTGACTACAGAGTGACCGAGTTACAGTGCAGGAGCAGGCGAAGCACATAAAAATTTAGCGTGACCCTTTATGGCTGTGACTACAGAGTGACCGAGTTACAGTGCAGGAGCAGGCGAAGCACATAAAAATTTATCGTGGCCCTGTATGGCTGTGACTACAGAGTGACCCAGTTACAGTGCAGGAGCAGGCGAAGCACATAAAAATTTACAGTAGCCCTGTATGGCTTTGACAACAGAGTGACCGAGTTACAGTGCAGGAGCAGGCGAAGCACATAAAAATTTAGCGTGACCCTGTATGGCTGTGACTACAGAGTGATCGAGTTACAGTGCAGGAGCAGGCGAAGCACATAAAAATTTATCGAGGCCCTGTATGGCTGTGACTACAGAGTGACCGAGTTACAGTGCAGGAGCAGGCGAAGCACATAAAAATTTAGCGTGACCCTGTATGGCTGTGACTACAGAGTGACCCAGTTACAGTGCAGGAGCAGGCGAAGCACATAAAAATTTAGTGTGACCCTGTATGGCTGTGACTACAGAGTGACCGAGTTACAGTGCAGGAGCAGGCGAAGCACATAAAAATTTAGCATGACCCTGTATGGCTGTGACTACAGAGTGACCGAGTTACAGTGCAGGAGCAGGCGAAGCACATAAAAATTTACAGTAGCCCTGTATGGCTGTGACTACAGAGTGACCGAGTTATAGTGCAGGAGCAGGCGAAGCACATAAAAATTTACAGTAGCCCTGTATGGCTGTGACTACAGAGTGACCAAGTTATAGTGCAGGAGCAGGCGAAGCACATTAAAATTTAGTGTGACCCTGTATGGCTGTGACTACAGAGTGACCGAGTTACAGTGCAGGAGCAGGCGAAGCACATAAAAAATTATCGTGGCCCTGTATGGCTGTGACTACAGAGTGACCGAGTTACAGTGCAGGAGCAGGCGAAGCACATAAAAATTTAGCATGACCCTGTATGGCTTTGACTACAGAGTGACCGAGTTACAGTGCAGGAGCAGGCGAAGCACATAAAAATTTAGTGTGACCCTGTATGGCTGTGACTACAGAGTGACCGAGTTACAGTGCAGGAGCAGGCGAAGCACATAACAATTTATCGAAGCCCTGTATGGCTGTGACTACAGAGTGACCGAGTTACAGTGCAGGCGCAGGCGAAGCACATAATTTATCGTGGCCCTGTATGGCTGTGACTACAGAGTGACCGAGTTACAGTGCAGGAGCAGGAAAGCACATAAAAATTTATCGTGACCCTGTATGGCTGTGACAACAGAGTGACCGAGTTACAGTGCATTAGCAGGCGAAGCACATAAAAATTTAGTGTGACCCTGTATGGCTGTGACTACAGAGTGACCGAGTTACAGTGCAGGAGTAGGCGAAGCACATAAAAATTTATCGAGGCCCTGTATGGCTGTGACTACAGAGTGACCGAGTTACAGTGCAGGAGCAGGCGAAGCACATAAAAATTTATCGTGGCCCTGTATGGCTGTGACTACAGAGTCACCGAGTTACAGTGCAGGAGCAGGCGAAGCACATAAAAATTTATCGTGGCCCTGTATGGCTGTGACTACAGAGTGACCGAGTTACAGTGCAGGAGCAGGCGAAGCACATAAAAAATTATCGTGGCACTGTATGGCGGCGGTGACAACAGAGTGATCGAGTTAGACTGAGGTAGCAGGTGAACCACCTAAAAATTTAGCCTGACACAGCATGGTGGTGACACCACCAATGCCTTTGTCCGACTGAGATTGCAGTCAAATGGCTGTAGGTGAGCCTCCCAAAAATGTTTTTTTCGGAGTGTGTGAAGTCGACCCTCCGAAAAAAATTTTTTTTGTGTCTGTAGTTGACGCTCCTGAAAAATTGTTTTAGAGTGTCTGTAGTTGACGCTCCGAAAAAATTGTTTGGAGAGAGGGCCTGTAGGTGGCCCTCTGGAAACATTGTCTTAAAATAGTGCCAGTTGGCCCTCTAAAAAATTCCCTTTTGGGTCAGCGTTTGGAAATGTGTTGACTCCTCAAAGTTGCTCAACACCTGACAGATATCAGACATCCACGTCCACTCCTCATTGTAGACTTGAGGAAGCTGACT
>ONZH01025278.1:0-40191 GCA_900303285.1 Rhinella marina
AAAATCTCTGTGCAACAATTGTCTGGGTTGCATTTAAGCAGACCAAGTCTGCCTAATCTAATAGTTTCAGTGTAATTGCTCCATACTGCACGGTACGTAATAACATAAGTAATTTTGCTCTAACTTATCCACCTATATACAAAGCACAATCCGTATTTTCTGTCCAGGTGACCAATTCTGTACGTCACGTAATTATAAAAGGTCTTTTGCTCTCACTGAGACAGCTACATTACAAAAATCTCTGTGCGACATTTGTCTGGGTTGCAATTAAGCAGACCAAGTCTGCCTAATCAAATAGTTTCAGTGTAATTGCTCCATACTGCACGGTACGTAATAACATACGTAATTTTGCTCTAACTTATCCACCTATATACAAAGCACAATCCATATTTTCTGTCCAGGTGACCAATTCTGTACGTCACGTAATTATAAAAGGTCTTTTGCTCTCACTGAGACAGCTACATTACAAAAATCTCTGTGCGACATTTGTCTGGGTTGCACTTAAGCAGACCAAGTCTGCCTAATGTAATAGTTTCAGTGTAATTGCTCCATACTGCACGGTACGTAATAACATACGTAATTTTGCTCTAACTTATCCACCTATATATTAACTTGTTCAGATTGAACAAGTTTGTGGGTTTCAGTACAGCAGGCCCATTTATTTAATTTTTTTTATATCATACACTTATATACAGAAAATGTTGAACCCCAGGGCTAAGGGTCGAGGACGAGGGCGTGGGCATTCAATTACTGCAGGGGGCAGAGGCCGTGGTCCTGGGCAGGGTGAGACAGTACCTGCTGATGAGGGAGCAGGGGAACGCCGCAGAGCTACACTCCCTAGCTTCATGTCTGAACTTACAGGGACACCTGGTAGAGGACTGTTGAAACCACAACAGTGCGAACAGATGATGTCGTGGATTGCAGACAATGCTTCAAGTAATTTGTCCACCAGTCAGTCTTCCACGCAGTCCACCCACGTTACCCAAGGGAGCACTCCTCTGGCTCCTCCACCTCAACCTCCTTCCCCCCAGTCTGCCCCCTTCCAGGAAAATTTGGAATGCAATCCAGCATACTCTGAGGAACTGTTTTCTGGACCCTTCCCAGAGTCACAAACCACTTCTAAGGTTGCTGCTGACCTCTTTCCCGATGCCCAAGTTTTCCAACTGTTGCAGTCTGTGGATGATGATGATGACATTGTTGACTTAGTGGAAGAAGTTTGTAAAGAGGTGTCGAACGATGAGGAGACACGGTTGTCAGACAGTGGTGAAGTTGTTGTCAGGGCAGGAAGTCCGAGGGGGGAGCAGACTGAGGAATCGGAGGATGACGAGGTGACTGACCCAAGCTGGGTTGATAAGCCGAGTGAAGACAGTGCTTCTGAGGCGGAGGCGAGTGCTGCACCAGAACAGGTTGTAAGAGGCAGTGGTGTGGCCAGAGGGAGAAGCAGGGCCAGAGCTGGTGCATCAGCAGCAACTGTTTCACGTAGTGAAGCTCCCGTGGCAAGGCCTAGATGTTCGCAAGTCTGGAGGTTCTTTAAAGAAAGTGAGGATGACCGACGGACTGTGGTGTGCAACCTGTGCCACACCAGGATCAGTAGGGGTGCCACCACTACTAGACTAGCCACCACCAGCATGCGCAGGCATATGAGTGCTAAACACCCCACTCAATGGAACCAAGGCCGGTCACCACCTCCTGCGGGTCACACCACTGCTCCTTCCCCTGTGTCACTCGCTGCCTCTGCTAGTCAACCCCCTGCCCAGGACCCCGGCACGAGCGCCTCCCGCCGGAAAACCACACCTTTGCCTCCACGATCCTCCACAGCGTCCACCAATGTGTCCCAGCGCAGCTTTCAGCTGTCTTTACAGCAGACGCTGGAGCGCAAGAGGAAATACAGTTCCACCCACCCACATGCCCAAGCCCTCAACGTCCACATCTCCAAATTGCTGAGCCTGGAGATGCTGCCCTATAGGCTGGTAGAGACCGAGGCCTTTCGCAACCTCATGGCAGTGGCTGCCCCTCGGTATTCGGTCCCCAGCCGCCACTATTTTTCTCGATGTGCCGTCCCAGCCCTACACCAGCACGTGTCACAGAACATCATCCGTGCCCTGACTAACGCTGTTTCTGAGAAGGTGCACCTAAACCACGGACAAGTGGACAAGTGCTGCCGGGCAGGGACACTATATATCACTGACGGCACATTGGGTTAACTTGGTAGAGGCTGGGACCGAGTCTCACCCTGTACTGCCCACACCGAGGATTGCGGGGCCTACCTCGGTCACGGTCTTTCAGACGTACTATGCCTCCTCCTCCTACCCCTCCTCCACCTCCTCCTCCGAATTACCATCCGTGGGCACGGCGCCTTCAGTCGGTAGCTCTAGGCGCAGCAGAAGTGCCGTGAGTAAGCTCCAGCAGGCGGTGCTCAAACTGCTGAGCTTAGGTGACAAAAGGCACACCGCCCAAGAGCTGTTACAGGGCATCACGGCGTAGACCGATGTGTGGCTGGCACCGCTGAACCTCAAGCCAGGCATGGTTGTGTGTGACAACGGGCGTAACCTGGTGGCGGCTCTGCAACTCGGCAGACTGACACATATGCCATGCCTGGCTCACGTGTTCAATCTCATAGTTCAGCGGTTCCTCAAGACATACCCCAATCTGTCTGATTTTCTCAGCAAGGTGCGCCGCATCTATGCGCATTTCCGCAAGTCGACCACAGATGCTGCCACTATCAGAGCAGCGCAGCGCCGCCTACAACTGCCCGCTAACCGACTGTTGTGCGACGTGCCCACAAGATGGAATTCGACATTAAACATGTTATCCAGAGTTTACTAGCAGCGCAGAGCGATTGTAGACTGCCAGATGTCAACTTCCACCAGAACTGGTAGTCAGGTCACTCAGATTTCTCAAGTCTACAATGAGGAGTGGACGTGGATGTCTGATATCTGCCAGGTGTTGAGCAACTTTGAGGAGTCAACACAGATGGTCAGCGGCGATGCCGCCGTTATCAGCCTCACCATCCCGCTGCTTTGCCTGTTAAAAAACTCACTGCTCAGCATGAAGTTGGAAGCTTTGCACTTGTCACAAGAGACGGTGGAGGAAGATACGTCGCTTGATAGCCAGAGCACCCTCCGGTCTGTTTCTCAGCGCGTATCGGAGAAGGGGGATGAGGATGAGGAGGGAGAGGAGGAGAATGTCGGCGAGAAAGAAGAGGGTACCAATGCTCAGTCCTTCTCAACTTTTGAGCGTGTATGGGCTGAAGAGGAGGAGGAGGAGGAGGAGGAGGAGGAAATGGAGAGTCAGGCCAGTGAGGAGAGGGAATTCTTGCATGTTGGGACTCTGACACACATGGCAGACTTCATGTTAGGCTGCCTATCCCGTGACCCTCGCGTTAGAAGCATTTTTTCAAACACCGATTACTGGAAGTTCACTCTCCTGGACCCACGGTACAAGCAGAACCTTTCCACTCTCATCCCTGTAGAGGAAAGGAGTATGAGAGTGAATCAATATCAACAGGCCCTGGTGCACAAGCTTAAACAATCCTTCCCATCTGACGCCGCTAGTGGCAGAGGGCATGGTTCTGTGGGCCAAGTAGCGGGGAGAGGAGGCGAGCAGGCAGCTTGTCCAGCACTGGCAGGGGAACGCTCTCCAAGGCCTTTGCCAGTTTTATGACACCCCAGCAAGACACTGTCACCTGTCCCCAGTCTTGGCAGAGTAGGGGTGAGCTTTACAGAAAGATGGTGAGGGAGTACCTAGCTGACCATACCAACGTTCGTAGCGATCACTCTGCTCCATACAACTACTGGGTTTCAAAGCTGGACACGTGGCCTGAACTGGCGCTGTACACCTTGGAGGTGCTGGCCTGCCCTGCAGCTAGCATGTTGTCAGAGCGGGTAGTCAGTGCAGCTGGTGGCGTCATCACCAATAAGCGTACACGCTTGTCAACTGACAGCGCTCACAGGCTGACGCTTATTAAAATGAACAAAGCCTGGATTTTACTGGAATTCAAATCTCCGGGGGAAAGAAGCTAAAGATTAACATTACTTATGTATCAGATTCCTCTTCTTTACTCCTCCTACTCCTCCTCCTCCTTGTCGTCTTTGCCTAACGCTGACCCAAAAAACGCAATTTTTTAGAGGTCCAACTGGCACTCTTTTACCACAATTTTTCCGGAGGTCCACCTACAGGCCCTCTCTCTAAACAATTTTTCCGGAGGGCCCCCTACAGGCCCTCTCTCCAAACAATTTTCCCGGAGGTCCACCTACAGGCCCTCTCTCTAAACAATTTTTCCGGAGGGCCCCCTACAGGCCCTCTCTCCAAACAATTTTTCCGGAGGTCCACCTACAGGCCCTCTCTCTAAACAATTTTTCCGGAGGGCCACCTACAGGCCCTCTCTCCAAACTATTTTTCCGCAGTGTCAACTACAGACACTGTAAAACAATGTTTCAGGAGCGTCAAACAGACAGTCCAAAACAATTTTTCAGGAGTCGCAAGTACCAACATTTAAAAAAAAATCTTTTTGCTGAGGGTCGACTTTATTTACTCGGAAAAGAAAAAAATTTTTGAAGGCTCAACAAAAGTCATTTCACTGCATTCTCAGTCGGACAAAGTCATTGGTGGTGTAACCGCCATGCTGTGTCAGGCTAAATTTTTGGCTGCTTCACCAGCTACCTCATCTAACTTGGTCACATGTTGGTGTCACCGACATGCTGTGTCAGGCTTATGCCTGCATCGTGTGGCTGGGGATAGGAGAGCAGTGCCAGCATGGGCATGGGTGATGGACCTTCGTTGCACCTAGTTGGTTGCTTCCCTAACATGTGATGGGCATGTGCCTCGCCTTTCTTGGTCTGGGTGAGCACAATTGCCATGAGGGTAACCACCAAGCTGTTGCAGGAGAATTTGGGGTAATGGTGGGATTAGGCAGCCTCATAGGCATCCATGCATGCTGCCCCTGCTGTTTCCTGTCCATTTCCGTGGTGTTTCCATCATTTTCTGATGTTTCCAGGTTTTCTCCCAGCCTTCCCTAGGCAGAGCCTTGGTCCCCTGCAAAAATGCTCGAGTCTCCCATTGACTTCAATGGGGTTTGTCACTTGAAACGAGCACCCGAGCATCGGGAAAAGTTTGTCTCGAATAACGAGCACCCGAGCATTTTCGTGCTCGCTCATCTCTTCTGGTGATGATATTGAAATGCTTGACATTATTCTTCATCATAGTTGATATACACTCACCGGCCACTTTATTAGGTACACCTGTCCAACTGCTCGTTAACACTTAATTTCTAATCAGCCAATCACATGGCGGCAACTCAGTGCATTTAGGCATGTAGACATGGTCAAGACAATCTCCTGCAGTTCAAACCGAGCATCAGTATGGGGAAGAAAGGTGATTTGAGTGCCTTTGAACGTGGCATGGTTGTTGGTGCCAGAAGGGCTGGTCTGAGTATTTCAGAAACTGCTGATCTACTGGGATTTTCACGCACAACCATCTCTAGGGTTTACAGAGAATGGTCCGAAAAAGAAAAAACATCCAGTGAGCGGCAGTTCTGTGGGCGGAAATGCCTTGTTGATGCCAGAGGTCAGAGGAGAATGGGCAGACTGGTTCGAGCTGATAGAAAGGCAACAGTGACTCAAATTGCCACCCGTTACAACCAAGGTAGGCAGAAGAGCATCTCTGAACGCACAGTACGTCGAACTTTGAGGCAGATGGGCTACAGCAGCAGAAGACCACACCGGGTGCCACTCCTTTCAGCTAAGAACAGGAAACTGAGGCTACAATTTGCACAAGCTCATCGAAATTGGACAGTAGAAGATTGGAAAAACGTTGCCTGGTCTGATGAGTCTCGATTTCTGCTGCGACATTCGGATGGTAGGGTCAGAATTTGGCGTCAACAACATGAAAGCATGGATCCATCCTGCCTTGTATCAACGGTTCAAGCTGGTGGTGGTGGTGTCATGGTGTGGGGAATATTTTCTTGGCACTCTTTGGGCCCCTTGGTACCAATTGAGCATCGTTGCAACGCCACAGTCTACCTGAGTATTGTTGCTGACCATGTCCATCCCTTTATGACCACAATGTACCCAACATCTGATGGCTACTTTCAGCAGGATAATGCGCCATGTCATAAAGCTGGAATCATCTCAGACTGGTTTCTTGAACATGACAATGAGTTCACTGTACTCAAATGGCCTCCACAGTCACCAGATCTCAATCCAATAGAGCATCTTTGGGATGTGGTGGAACGGGAGATTCGCATCATGGATGTGCAGCTGACAAATCTGCGGCAACTGTGTGATGCCATCATGTCAATATGGACCAAAATCTCTGAGGAATGCTTCCAGCACCTTGTTGAATCTATGCCACGAAGAATTGAGGCAGTTCTGAAGGCAAAAGGGGGTCCAACCCGTTACTAGCATGGTGTACCTAATAAAGTGGCAGGTGAGTGTATATTATACTGGACTCTGTCCAATCTTTTTTTTGTAAAATATGTCAAAGCTTTTTAAAATAATTAATAAGACCACAGACAAGTATGCCTAATATATTTTTCATGCATTACCGCATTACAATTGCTGTATATAGTAGTGGGCTCTGCCCAATTGGTCATCTGTTTCTAAAAAAAAACAACAAAAAAAACGAGTCCAAATTTCGAAGCAAGCCATGGATTCTTCCAATGCCACCATGTGTGTATAAACACTAGCATTTACACAACTAGCATACTGTACACAGCTTTTTAGAGGAAATGGGTTAACTTATGATTTGGGTCAAATTTTATCAGACCAAAACAAATCTGAAATCAGAATTGATTGGTATCATAACTGAAACAAAATTCAAGAAATGTGCATATCAATGTTTCAATCAAATAAACTGGATAGATTTTATCCACTGAATTGAATGACTCAAAGTAGAGATTTTGGTGACTACAAGGTAATGAATGTGAGACTCAATCTTTTTACTGTGACAATACTTTAGCATTACACCTTTCAGAGCTATAGGGACATTGTTATTATATCTAGAGACTTTTCTCTCCCTGCAACTACCACGCCCCCTGCACTTTGATTGACAAGACCAGGCATGTGTAGTCTGCCTGGTTCTTTCAAAGTAGAGAGGGTGCAGCAGTTACAGAGAGAGCTCAGCCCCTGTTTCACCTAGAGGCTGATTTGTATATACTAAAAGTTCATTATTCTCAGCAATGTGGGCACATATGTACATGGGACCAACACAGATGTCTTCAGCTGCCAAGAAGACATGTAACAGATCAGCCAGTTTCATAGGTCAAATATATGTTAACTATTTTTTACCTCACATTTTATATAAATGTTCAGCACTTATCTCTGCAAGGATGTTTCTGAATGTCTTTGCAGAGTTTGCAGCTGCACACTAATCGTGCAGCTACAGGAGTGCAGAGTCAGCTGTCAGTGACTAGGGATGAGCGAATTGACTATGGATGAAACATCTGAAGTCGATTCACATTAAACTTTCTTAGAATATTGTACGGAACGAGTGCTCCGTACAGTATTAGAATGTATTGGCTCAGATGAGCCGAAGTCATTAATTCGAGAAGTCTCGTGAGACTTCGGTTAACAACTTCAGAAATTAATTTCTACTGTTAAACACCTTTTACGAAACTCGGGTTTGGTTCTAAAGTAGCACTTGTAACTGAAATTGAGTTTGGTAAAAGGTTTTTAACAGTAGAAATTAATTTCTGAAGTTATTACTCAAAATCCCGCGAGACCTCACAAAGTAATAACTTTGGCTCTTTGGAGCCAATACATTCTAATACTGTACAGAGTGTTCGCTCTGTACAGTATTCTAATGAAGTTTTATATGATTCAACTTCGGATGTTTCATCTGAACAACGGTGACAACAGGGCTCGCTATAAAGAGGGCAGGGACTTTTTTATTATCTCTGCCCTGTCCATTGCTATATACACAGCTCTTAATGAGCGCTGCATATACAGATTAGGAAGTGGTGATTTGTGGTGATTTGTACCTTCTACACTGGCTGACCTGTTGCATGTCCGCTTGGCAGTTGAAGGCACCTGTGTTGCTCCCATGCTCATATGAGACCAAGGGCATGTAACACCCTTTAAACAGCAGTGTGTTACTTGCCATCTAGGCTCTTACCATATGTATGGTGCTTTGACTAATTATCCACATAATATATGATAACGGTGAACTGGATCTATGTCTGATGTTCTTGGTGAGGCTCCACATTACTGCTGAATTGTTTACCTATGAATGCCCTTGCCGCTCTAAGCATTATGTATTTTACTATGTTTGTAGCCCTCAGCATGCTCCTATAAGTTCTATGTTGTCCCACTCCGCTCTTTGCAATATTGAATGATCAATATAATATTCATGTCACTGTCAATTTATCTTGGTTGTCCTACTGTGCTACATATCACGCTGTTTGTTCGCAACTCCAACACCAGGTTTTTAATTCCATTTATCTCTACCCCCTTACCAACATACTGTCCAATATTCTATACTGTGTGTTACTGCCCCGATGACAATATACAACCCTTGGTATATAATAGATGAGGTTTTCCGCTACCAGTTCTAAATCATATCCAACTCTTAATCTACAATATATAATGTAGGTTAATTCTGTTGAACATTCACATTCTGTTGAATATTTGGTTGAGGACAATAACCCTTCAATTTAAGTATTGTTCCCACATAAGTGCTATACAATTGGATATAATTTATTTTTAAGGGGCCATACAAGGTCCTATTATCTCCTTCTCTTTCTGTTTTCATCTCCCTCTGTGAATTTGGCAGGTATATTTTAGTCTCTATAGCCTTCTTGAGCCTAAGAAGAGTGAACATGAGGAAACAGCTTCTTTCCTCTCTGAACTCCTAGATCGCGACACTACCTCCTGGAAAGGGATGACCCAGGATTACTAACCTGGATTGGATGTGTCATGTATATATATATATATATATATATATATATATATATATATATCAAAAAATAGAAAAGATGGCAGCACTCCGGACTTTGTGCAAAAAAATAGGATTCCTTTATTTCACCAACATGCAAGTTTCAACCGCTACTTGCGATCTTTATCAAGCAGTGACTCAAAGTGTTTCACACATATATATAGTGCCAATACAAGTGCATAATTAATCAGTTAATCATTGATTTCCAACTTCATCTCATAACAAAATTCATAATATAAATATACAAATCGATGGTGTCCATGATTCCAATACAGTGTATACCATTGTGACTCGTGCCATATCATAATGTACCATAATATCCGAAGAATATTAGTGCATCATCCACATATTCCATATATTCACATGTGTATACAATAATTACTAATAAAGTGCATCTGTGTATTAAAAACATAATTGAGCATGATAAGGGTAACCACAATCTCCATATTGACTCACCACGTTGAGCGCAGCGTCCGGAAGTGTGATTGTGCCATTGCGCTAACCACATAGCTAGAACTATCTGTTACGGGTGTCCGATATGCACCTTTGCGCATGCGCCAGGTTCCTCCGTCACCTGACTCTCCAGTGTATCGTTCACCCTTACTGCATATGGAGAGTGAGGCTTCAGGTACACACTGCGCACGCTCCCTTATTGCTAGGTAACCATGACGCCTCATATACCATCGCCTAGTATTGACCCTTTCCGGGAGTTTACTGCCAAAATATAAAGTTATATTTGGGTGAAATACCGGTGTCCGAGGGACATATACCTGATGACCGGTTCCGGAAAATCAATCCCGGCCCCGATCATCCGGTGACGATAGGGTAACTGACCACAGAATGTGGCCACTTCCCTCATTGTCTATGCCCTCTAGATCACCACCTAGTCCACCAGTATTATGTACCCAATCCGCCGTATCCTCCGTTTCCAGAGGGACAACTTACATGGGGAACATGTCAAAAGGAACAATAAAATTAGCAGTACAAGTCCCAGGGTCTTTCTGCAACACTAGGAGCCGTGCCAATGTTTGACCAAGTGACCCACTATACATATACATATATATCATTGTAAATAATGCATATTCAGGTAAGACAAAAATTAATAAAATAAAATAAACAAATAGAAGAATAGCTGCATCTCAGTTGCTGTGGTGGTCCCAGGATGTTGTGGTAGTGCAAATCATGATCAGAAGTGTGACTAAAATCTTCTGTGAAAAACAGAGAAAATATATATTAGATTAGATAAAGAAACACTAATATCCTTCTCATACTCCAAGATGAAGCAATTCTCACTAAAGGGTAAATCTGGTTATATGACCCTAAACTCCACATTTAAACCATTAGGTTTTAAGGTGTTCAGACTGTAAATCCAGAATAATTCTTTTCTTTTCAGCAGTGTGATTCTGTCACCCCCACGTCTCATAATTGGGATTTGATCTATCACCGTGAACCAGAGATCTTTCTCAGTATGTTTGGCCTCAACAAAATGTTTTGACACCGGGAGATCTAATCTCTTCTCCCTAATTGAATATCTATGGTTATTCAGCTGGGTCTTCCCATCCCATGTCGTCTCTCCTACGTAAAGGAGACGGCACGGGCATTCAAGGAGATAGACAACATATGAAGAATCACATGTCAGATATCTCCTGATTTCAAAGACCTCGCCTGTTCTTGGGTTAGTGAAGTTCGAACCCCGCAGCATCAGCGGGCAATTTACACAATTGTGACATGGAAAACTCCCAGTTCTACTCGAGCCAAAATATGTCTCAAAGGAAATCTTCTTGGAACCTACGTCGGCATGTACTAACTGATCTTTCAGGTTATGGGTACGTTGATATGATAATAGGCTTCTTAAACTCTGGGATCTGTCTAAAGTTACTACCTAAAATATTCCAATGTTTCTTGATAATCCTACCAATCATGGGACTCTGTACTGTGTAGTCTGAAACAAAAGGAATCTGTACTGTGCCAGGGTTTTTTTTGTTAGTTTAGACATGGGGGTGACAGAATCACACTGCTGAAAAGAAAAGAATTATTCTGGATTTACAGTCTGAACACCTTAAAACCTAATGGTTTAAATGTGGAGTTTAGGGTCATATAACCAGATTTACCCTTTAGTGAGAATTGCTTCATCTTGGAGTATGAGAAGGATATCAGTGTTTCTTTATCTAATCTAATATATATTTTCTCTGTTTTTCACAGAAGATTTTAGTCACACTTCTGATCATGATTTGGACTACCACAACATCCTGGGACCACCACAGCAACTGAGATGCAGCTATTCTTCTATTTGTTTATTTTATTTTAGTAATTTTTGTGTAACCTGAATATGCATTATTTAGAATGATATATATGTATATGGATAGTGGGTCACTTGGTCACACATTGGCACAGCTCCTAGTGTTGCAGAAAGACCCTGGGACTTGTACTGCTAATTTTATTGTTCCTTCTGACATGTTCCCCATGTAAGTTGTCCCTCTGGAAACGGAGGATACGGCGGATTGGGTACATAATACTGGTGGACTAGGTGGTGATCTAGAGGGCATAGACAATGAGGGAAGTGGCCACATTCTGTGGTCAGTTACCCTATCGTCACCGGATGATCGGGGCCGGGATTGATTTTCCGGAACCGGTCATCAGGTATATGTCCCTCGGACACCGGTATTTCACCCAAATATAACTTTATATTTTGGCAGTAAACTCCCGGAAAGGGTCAATACTAGGCGATGGTATATGAGGCGTCATGGTTACCTAGCAATAGGGGAGCGTGCGCAGTGTGTACCTGAAGCCTCACTCTCCATATGCAGTAAGGGTGAACGATACACTGGAGAGTCAGGTGACGGAGGAACCTGGCGCATGCGCAAAGGCGCATATCGGACACCCGTAACAGATAGTTCTAGCTATGTGGTTAGTGCAATCGCACAATCACACTTCCGGACGCTGCGCTCAACGTGGTGAGTCAATATGGAGATTGTGGTTACCCTTATCATGCTCAATCATGTTTTTAATACACAGATGCACTTTATTAGTAATTATTGTATACACATGTGAATATATGGAATATGTGGATGATGCACTAATATTCTTCGGATATTATGGTACATTATGATATGGCACGAGTCACAATGGTATACACTGTATTGGAATCATGGACACCATCGATTTGTATATTTATATTATGAATTTGGTTATGAGATTAAGTTGGAAATCAATGATTAACTGATTAATTATGCACTTGTATTGGCACTATATATATGTGTGAAACACTTTGAGTCACTGCTTGATAAAGACCGCAAGGAGCGGTTGAAACGTTGCATGTTGGTGAAATAAAGGAATCCTATTTTTTTTGCACAAAGTCCAGAGTGCTGCCATCTTTTCTATTTTTTGATATTGCTCAACCTCTGGCCAGAAGGTCTTGTGGAATTGCACCTGGCATCGATTGTGTGCTGCTGTACATCTCTACAACTATTATATATATATATATATATATATATATATATATATATATATATATACACACATATATATATATATATATATATATATATATATATACAGTACAGACCAAAAGTTTGGACACACCTTCTCATTCAAAGAGTTTTCTGTATTTTCATGACTATGAAAATTGTACATTCCCACTAAAGGCATCAAAACTATGAATTAACACATGTGGAATTATATACTTAACAAAAAAGTGTGAAACAACTGAAAATATGTCTTATATTCTAGGTTCTTCAAAGTAGCCACCTTTTGCTTTGATTACTGCTTTGCACACTCTTGGCATTCTCTTGATAAGCTTCAAGAGGTAGTCACCTGACATGGTTTTCACTTCACAGGTGTGGCCTGTCAGGTTTAATAAGTGGGATTTCTTGCCTCATAAAAGGAGTTGGGACCATGAGTTGTGTTGGGCAGAAGTCAGGTGGATACACAGCTGATAGTCCTACTGAATAGACTGTTAGAATTTGTATTATGGGGGCAAGAAAAAAGCAGCTAAGTAAAGACAAACGAGTGGCCATCATTACTTTAAGAAATTAAGGTCAGCCAGTCCGAAAAATTGGGAAAACTTTGAAAGTGTCCCCAGGTGCAGTCGCAAAAACCATCAAGCGCTACAAAAAAACTGACTCACATGAGGACCGCCCAAGGAAAGGAAGACCAAGAGTCACTTCTACTGCGGAGGATAAGTTCATCCGAGACACCATCCTCAGAAATGGCAGGTTAACAGCAGCTCAGATTAGAGACCAGATCAATGCCACACAGAGTTCTAGCAGCAGACACATCTCTACAACAACAACTGTTAAGAGGAGACTGTGTGCAGCAGGTCTTCATGGTAAAATAGCTGCTAGAAAACCACTGCTAAGGACAGGCAACAAGCAGAAGAGACTTGTTTGGGCTAAACAACACAAGGAATGGACATTAGACCAGTGGAAATCTGTGCTTTGGTCTGATGAGTCCAAATTTGAGATCTTTGGTTCCAACCACCGTGTCTTTGTGCGACACAGAAAAGGTGAACGGATGGACTCTACATGCCTGGTTCCCACTGTGAAGCATAGAGGAGGAGGTGTGATGGTGTGGGGGTGGCTTTGCTGGTGACACTGTTGGGGATTTATTCAAAATTGAAGGCATACTGAACCAGCATGGCTACCACAGCATCTTGCAGCGGGATGCTATTTCATCTGGTTTGCATTTAGTTGGACCATCATTTATTTATCAACAGGACAATGACCCCAAACACACCTCCAGGCCGTGTAAGGGCTATTTGACCAAGAAGGAGAGTGATGGGGTGCTATGCCAGATGACCTGACCTCCACAGTCACCAGACCTGAACCCAATCGAGATGGTTTGGGGTGAGCTGGACCGCAGAGTGAAGGCAAAAGGGCCAACAAGTGCTAAGCATTTCTGGGAACTCCTTCAAGACTGTTGGAATACCATTTCAGGTGACTACCTCTTGAAGCTCATCAAGAGAATGCCAAGAGTGTGCAAAGCAGTAATCAAAGCAAAAGGTGGTTACTTTGAAGAACCTAGAATATAAGACATATTTTCAGTTGTTTCACCCTTTTTTTTGTTAAGTATATAATTCCACATGTGTTAATTCATAGTTTTGATGCCTTTAGTGTGAATCTACAATTTTCATAGTCATGAAAATACAGAAAATTCTTTGAATGAGAAGGTGTGTCCAAACTTTTGGTCTGTACTGTATATATATATATATATATATATATATATATATATATACTAAACAGAAAATGGCAGCAGCACTAGATAAGCCATGGCACATAAAATGAACATAAAATGAACATATGAAGAAGTAGAAAAGCATAACTGCTATGTAGTATAAAGTGGAAGCTCTTAGCGCATATAAATGATCATAAATATGTCGGGCTCATCCACCAACGATCAAGGTGGCTTCCAATCGGATGAGTCCTACACTAACACTGACCTGCATCCTACACAAACCGGCAGGCCCATATCAGGAGAACACCATACCTGGTCAGAAGCTGCACCAGTGTGAACAGGAGTGCTAAATTCCCAGAGGAGGCCAGTCCTCCTCTATATATACATAATTGCAAAAAGCGGACAGCACCTCCTAGAGTCAGGTGCAAGCTACCTACTGGCTACTAAATACTAAACAGAAAATGGCAGCAGCACTAGATAAGCCATGGCACATAAAATGAACATAAAATGAACATATGAAGAAGTAGAAAAGCATAACTGCTATGTAGTATAAAGTGGAAGCTCTTAGCGCATATAAATGATCATAAATATGTCGGGCTCATCCACCAACGATCAAGGTGGCTTCCAATCGGATGAGTCCTACACTAACACTGACCTGCATCCTACACAAACCGGCAGGCCCATATCAGGAGAACACCATACCTGGTCAGAAGCTGCACCAGTGTGAACAGGAGTGCTAAATTCCCAGAGGAGGCCAGTCCTCCTCTATATATACATAATTGCAAAAAGCGGACAGCACCTCCTAGATAGCAGTTATGCTTTTCTACTTCTTCATATGTTCATTTTATGTTCATTTTATGTGTCATGGCTTATCTAGTGCTGCTGCCATTCTTTGTTTAGTATTTAATTAGCCAGTAGGTAGCTTGCACCTGACTCTCACCTCTAGGAGGTGCTGTCCGCTTTTTGCAATTATGTATATATAGAGGAGGACTGGCCTCCTCTGGGAATTTAGCACTCCTGTTCACACTGGTGCAGCTTCTGACCAGGTATGGTGTTCCCCTGATATGGGCCTGCCGGTTTGTGTAGGATGCAGGTCAGTGTTAGTGTAGGACTCATCCGATTGGAAGCCACCTTGATCGTTGGTGGATGAGCCCGACATATTTATGATCATTTATATGCGCTAAGAGCTTCCACTTTATACTACATAGCAGTTATGCTTTTCTACTTCTTCATATGTTCATTTTATGTTCATTTTATGTGCCATGGCTTATCTAGTGCTGCTGCCATTTTCTGTTTAGTATTTAGTAGCCAGTAGGTAGCTTGCACCTGACTCTAGGAGGTGCTGTCCGCTTTTTGCAATTATGTATATATATATATATATATATATATATATATATATAAATAATGGGTTCAGAATATGGCTACAGAATAAAGGCAAAAATCACTGTAGGATGATAACAAAAAGCGTATACGTCTTCAATCATAAACAAAACCACTGCCCAATCAGACGATAAAACCAAAATCAAAAATAACTTTATTAAATATACTAGATAAAAATGGAAGGAAACTCAGAACCCTAGTCGCAGGGTCTCTAAGACAGATAAAACCACTGAACCAGAATAACCAGTGCAGATAATAACGTACTGAATGGCTTAGTCACGATATAATTCGCCTATCAGTTCACACTGAATCCTGATATGGTGGACAGTGGCTACATCCAACAGCCACACATGTGGCCAAATCAACCTGTCTCGTCAGTACTCACCCCCTCCCATTCAGGGGGGGATATATTAACAGGGCAAAGGCAGAGTTACTTCACTTGCCCACATATAATTCTGACATAGGCAGACAGGTTAATATTCCTCACCCCAAGGGAAATATACGGCTACAGCAGTAAGCTAACACAGTCATCCAAGAGTGGGCTGTGGCATCCACCCAAAAATAGGATCTGTAACAGCGGCTGCTGTGCGCCGCTGTACCCCGGCTTACCGCTGCCGTTTTGGGCGTCGTGTCCAGCGGTGAGCTGCTGGTTGTACTTTCCATTCACCGCTGCAGTCCTGAGCTCTGGCTGTGTAGTGCTGTTGCACGATGATCCGCTCCAGAGCTTCCATACTGCTCTGTATTACTCACTCTCTCTGGGCTGAAGCTGGTTCGATCATGTGACCATGCTAGGTCATGTGGGTTGGTCATGTGTCCTGATTGACCAACCGTGGACCTATTTAGTTTGCTCAGCCCTCTCCCAAGATGCCTCAGTGTCAAGGTCCTACCCTGCATTCTGGTTATACCTGTTCCTGCTCGTGTTCCTGTGTTCTGACCCGTGCCTTGTTATTTGACTCCGCTGCCCGCCTGATCCTCGCCTGCCTGCATTGACCTTCCCGTTGCCGACCCGGATTGCCTGACTACGTACCTGTGCCGCCTGCCCTGACCCTTGCCTGTCTGACTCTGCTTCTGCCTCATTCCTCGGTCCTGCATTACCTCTCCTGGATTCGACCCAGCCTGTTGACCACCGCTGTACTACAGGTACCATCGCTGGTATCTCCTGGTCCCCCTGGACCAGCTGCCTCATGTCCCGACCCTCCTCAGGAGGTAGCGACCTGGTGTTCCCCTCGGAAAGTCTATCCCCACCATCAGGGGTATTGTGAAGAACGAGGGGTCTCACTTAGACAATTCCCTTAGAGGAGGTAGGGCACGAGGCACAGTGGGTCCACACCTGCTGATCCGTGACAGGATCACATGCACCTATTCCCATGCAGGCTCAAATGGGGTGAGAAATAAATAACACAGCGCTCAGAAATATAAATCCCTAAATCATGCCCTATACCCAATCTGCTTTACACGTTTCGCCCAATTACGGGGCTCATCAGGAGCTAGGTATAATAAGGACCAGGACAGACGAACATAGAAAGCCAAGCGCTTCTGATGGTGAAGCGTCGGCATCGGCGCAAGTGTGGCCGTGAAGCGGCCGTGGCTTCCAGCCACCTAAATGCACAAAACCCCACCTCAACAGGCGGCGCCAATCCAAAGGGACGACCAGTGAGAAGCGAGGAGGAGCGGCTCAGAAGAGAAAGCCCCGCCCATCAGAGGCCGCCCACGGGTGCCGGAGGAAGGCGCAGCAAAGTACAAAGGGAATTACAGTGGCTATGCAAGTACATATAGACACTGGGGCACAGCAAGCAAAGGGATATTTACAAGAGGCAATATCATAAATCCAGTAATGATGGAACAAAATATATACATATTAAACACAATTATAGAGATGTACACTCAGCCAGGTACACATACAAGTAGATAAACCCATCATGTGAAGTTATAGAGGGGTCCCACAAAAGGGGACCCCAATAAAAGATTTAAAAGAATTTCGTAATGAGCAATACATGACAAATGGGAAATGTCCAAGAATGGTATAGTACAGTACCTTGTCATGTATAGTTGTCACATAAATCAGATATTGTACCAAAAGTGACGAGTATGATATTGTCACAGAGGTAACAAATCAGATGTTATGGTATTGTCACAAAAGTGACAAATCAATAATTCTGGCATTTGGAAAGACAAATTAGCAATCCCATACTCGTAGTGGTACAAAAGATAGATAATAAATATGACCCCAGTAAATGGTACATGTAATTATAAAACCACAAGATCTGGGGGCACCTGTAATGTGCACAGGGCACAAATAAATACCAAACGACCTGCACCTAGAAGACATCAGGGCATGTGCCAAACTATAAAAAACAAACGAAGGAAATATGCTCATTTAGACCCTCTGGACATACTGTCCGAAGTCTAAATGTCCACTGAGCTTCCTTCTGAAGTAGTTTTTTATCAAAATTGCCACCTCGAGGTGACTTGTGTACCACTTCAATACCTTGGCATTTGATGGTATTAGATTGATTAAGGTGACACAAAATCACATGGCGTGCCACAGGGGTATCAGACCCCTTTCTGATGTTGCTCAGGTGTTCACCGACACGTCTCCTGAATTCCCTGAGGGTCTTACCGACATATTCCTTCCCACAGGCACACGTAATAAGATAGACCAGACCTGTTGACCTACAGTTGATAAAGGGGCGAATCTGATAGGTCACGCGTGTTGTGGTACTGGTAAATCTGCCAACAAGGATGGAAGTGCAAGCAATAATTCCCACACAACCGACTGTCCCCGTCATGCCATGCCTGAGCCAGCTGGTGGAGGAAATCGTCGGTGATTGGTACAGGCAGAATAACGGTAACAATATTTTTATCACATAGTGAGCACTTTAAAATGTAATCCCATAAAACAATGGCAAAATTGCATTTTTTTTTCCATTTTGAGCCCATTTAGATTTTTTTTTTAAAACTAAATGGTGCTATTAGAAACTACAACTTGTCCCATAAAAAAGACCTTGTGCAGCTATGTGAACAAAATAAAAAAATACAAAATAAAAACCTACAAAAGTAAAATAGCTATGTCAAGGAAAGGTCAAATACTCTTTCTAAGGCTGCTTTCAGACTAGCGTATTTGCAATGCGTATAGAGTCCGGATTTAATGTAACAGAATAGCTGAGCTATTCACATGTGCGATTAATTTCCATCAGGGTTTGAAATCCGCATCATGTCCGAGTTTTGTGCTGATTTGTTTCCAAATATGCACATTACAGTCTGTGCAGTGCATAACTAATGAGGAGAGGAAGGAAGGAAGAAATACGCATGGAAATCCTGAAGCAATCCTGATGAAATCCTGAAGCAATCCTGATGGCAATACTGATGGTATATCATCAGGATCCTGAGCCAGAATACTGATGGATTTCAACACTACAGTGTTCATTTTAGGACATGGTCAGATATCAGTGTCAAGTATCAAAATAATGCCAGTGTGATACCTGACCCTGACACCTGACCCTGACCCTGACCCCTGACCCTGGACTTCAGGTGTCAGGGTCACTATGACTTTTAGCTTCATTGTACTTTACATATGCTGAATCACATAGATAAAGATAAACACTTCTTAATATGTCTGAACCTATAGCTCAGCAGTCACTATGACTTTTAGCTTCATTGTACTTTAGATATGCTGAATCACATAGTTTAAGAAAATCACTTCTTTATCTGTCTGAACCTATAGCTCAGCAGTTAGACACTTGCCTTCCATGTAGACTTCTGGGGTTCAAATCCCTTTTGGTCTTTAAAAAATAAATTGGTATTTTATTGAGCCCTAGAATAGAGGCAAATTCAAGTGATGTGTGACCCTTGACAACTGACTCGTCAGGGCTCAGGGTCGCTATGACTTTTAGCTTCATTGTGCTTTTCATATATTGAATGACATAGATGAAGAAATTCACTTCTTCATCTGTCTGAACATATAGCTCAGCAGTTAGACACTAGCCTTCCATGTAGACTTCTGGGGTTCAAATCTCCTTTTGGTCTTTAAAAAATAAATTGGTATTTTATTGTTCAGGTGTCAGGGTCAGGTGTCAGGGTCAGGTATCACACTGGCATTATTTTGATACTTGACACTGATATCTGACCATGTCCTAAAATGAACACTGTACAACACGCTTGTCTCAAAGCGGCCTAAGTCATATTTATCAGAGCACACAGTGTGGTTAGGAGTAGTATTGCAAGTGAAATATGTTCATATTAACATATTTTTGTGACTCTTGCAGTGTTTTAGAACATTTGAAGGTTGTTACATCAGGTTCTGAAGAACAGGAACAACATACTGTATGTTTTCTTTTTTCAGTATAATATAATCATTCAATATATTTACCTACATTTCATGCAAAATTTAGAGTCATTTCATACAAAGTCATAGGTTTTGGTGAACATCTGTTTGCAAAGTCTGCTATCAAGTGCTAGCTCACAACTCCTCATCTGCTTCAGTTTAGATAAATAATGTGGTTAATGGAGTATTCTGTGTAGAAGCAGGCAACAATTATGTTGATCTTCTAAATATAATCATATGATTCTAGCTCTCAGTAGATGAAAGTCTGAAACTTGCATTTCTGCTTTTATATGGTTATATAAAGTTTATGCTATAAGAGTGTCTTGATGTAAAGTGGCATTTAAGATTGGGCTATTATCATTCCGAACAATGAAGCTTTTATGTGATCTTGCTGCAAATTTCAGCTGGATTCTGATTAAAAGGCACACAATTGATTTAGTATAAATTCTCGTTTTCTCTAAATTATCTCAATACCAAATAATTATGTCTTGAAATAGGGATCTTAAAATAAACAAAAACTTTATTTTACAATGTGCATGCAGTATACCAGTAGTTCTAAAGATAAAAACAATATTAATTGATAAACATGATGGGGCAGAGCTGAAACACAGAATTTTGGTGCACATTTTGGACACATAGTAAATAGAGATAAGTTAATTTCTTGAAATGTATTCACTGTCTGATTTTACTTTAAAATTTAAAAACATAGTCAAACAATTATCCCTTTTTGGTGGCAGATGCTTTTTTTGGGTCTTCTGACCTGTAAAATGGCTGCCACTAGAGATGAGCGAATCATCCAAAATACGCTTCATCGAATGTTCGTCAAATTTTTTAAAATATTTGTACCTAATACAAAGCTATTCGGTCGAAGCTGCGTACAAATCATTCGTTATGCTGTCGTGTTTTGTGAACATTCTCGCAGTAATAACGAACATACAGTTGTTAACCCTTTCACTCCTGGAGGTTTTTTCGGTTATGCATTTTCGTTTTGCGCTCCCTGCCTTCAAACAGCCATAACGCTTTTATTTTTCTGTTCACATAGCTGTATGAGGGCTTGTTTTTTGCGGGACAAGTTGTACTTTCCAACACCACCATTTAATATTGCATATGGTCTAGGGGGAAGCGGGAAAAAAATTCCAAATCAGGTGAAATTGCAAAAAAAACGCTATTCCGCTACAGTTCTACGGGTTTCTTATTTACAGCGTTCGATGTGCATTGAAACTGACCCATTACTTTCATTCTACTGGTCAGTACGAATCCGGTAATACCTAATATGTATAGTTTTTCCTGCGTTTTGATAGTGATAAAATAATTAGAAAGTTGCCCTTTTTTTTTTCCTTGTCATATCTTGACCCCTATAACTTTTTGGTATTTATGTGTACAGAGCTCATTTTTTGCGGGGTGATTTGAAGTTTTTATTGATACCATTCTGGGGTGTGTATGACTTTTTGATCACTTTTTATTTATTTTTTTTAGAAAAAAGAGCGTCAAAAAACGGCAAATCGCCATTTGGACGCTTTTTTCCACCACACAATTCGCCGTATTGGAATTTTTTTTTTTATATTTTAAAAGTACGGGCGTTTTCAGTCACGGTGATACCCATGATGTCTATATTTATTGTTATTTAGGTATTTATTTTTTAATTATACGGAAAAGGGGAGTGATTTGAACTTTTATATCTTTTTTATTTTTTATATATTTTTTAACATTTTTTTTATTTTTTCTTGAATATTTGAAAGGTCAAATATGAGCTGATATATTGTGGCTTTTTTTTTTTCTTCATGAGCAATCAGGTATTTTCTAGACTCAGATAAATCCAAGAATTGCTCATCTCTTATCCTGGCCTGCCAATCTGCCAGCGAGGATTACAGTTTTCATATGGTGTACAGACACCCCGATTGGCCACACGGGGTGTCTGTACACCACCCGGAAGCGAACGCTTCCGGGTTCAGAAGCAACTAGATGCCGTGATCACGTGTGATCATGGCATCTAACCGCCCAGCAAGACGCCGCCGATCAAGTAAGTAGCGGCAAGTCTCTGCTGTTAGAAACAGCAGAGACTTGCCAGCCATGACGCCCGCCGCACTTGCGAGCGGGCGCCATGTGCCCGCATTGCCCCAGTGTAAGGGTTAAAGGTTCGCTACTTATGTGAGCGTACAAAGTGCGAACGAATCCTCAGCATACTATTGTCTAGCAACTGCGTAATACGCAGGCACGCACGATCCTAGGCCGTTTTACAAATCGAATCCAGGCGCTCTTCAACATTTAGCTCTGGAGAGCTTAAAGGGGTTGGCCAATTTGTTAGCACTTATTAAAACTATATAGGAAGCAGAGAGACAATAGACTTACTCATATATCTTATTAAGCAGATCAGCCCTGTTTCCTTGCTATTGGAAGCCACACCCCCTCTGTCCTGCACTCACAACTGCTTATCTCGTCCATGCCTGCAGGTGCTCTAGTCCATGGCTGAAGGAGTCTGCTGCTCTCTGGGTCCTAGAGGCACCCTGCTTGTGTCATAGTTGCTTTCCTTCTGCTGTGACTTCAGTCCTGTCTATACAAGGCTTACATAGGCTTAGCAGGGACACTTGTTAGAAGCTGAAACTTTGCAGGAGGAATAGAGAGTGAGGAGAAGCTGTGATAAACCTCACTGACTGCAGTGATGTAGCAGAGCCAGGAAGGTACTGTGGACAACAAAGTGTGAGCAATCCTAGTGTCTGTCCTGTATATGGCCACTCTGCAATGTGATCTTATCACAGACGTGTTTATTCCAGCCTGACCAACAGGTCAGGAGCTTTAACCCCTTCTGAGTTGGCAGTATGACTGAAGTCAGTGATATCAGCAGCAGTTACTGTCCCTCATCTGTAAATATGTGCCCTCTCCTTCCTGCACACTGTATACAGTGATATGTGACCCCCACCACTGTATACTGTGTATAGTGATATCTGACCCCCTGTATACAGTAATAGTTGACCCCACCACCATACACTGTATATACTGATGTGTGACACCCACCATTCCATATAGAGATCAGTGAACCTCTGTAAAGTGACCTGCTTTATACTGTATATACAGATGTGACCCCCTGTACATTATATATAGTGATGTGTGACCCCCTGTACGTTATATATAAAGACGTGTGACCCTTTGTACGTTATATATAGTGATGTGTGACCCCCTGCATGTTTTATATAGTGATGTGTGACCCCCTGTGCATTATATATAGTGATGTGTGACCCCCTGCATGTTATATATAGTGATGTGTGACCCCCTTTATACTGTATATACAGATTTGACCCCCATACATTATATATAGTCACATGTTACCCCTGTACATTATATATAGTGATGTGTGACCCCCTGCATGTTATATATAGTGATGTGTGACCCCCTGTACATTATATATAGTGATGTGTGACCCCCTGTGCATTATATATAGTGATGTGTGACCCCTGTATGTTATATATAGTGATGTGTGACCCCCTGTGCATTATATATATATATATATATATATATATATATATATATAATATATAAAGAGAGAGAGAGAGAGAGATGTGACTACACTCATTTTCCCTAGATGACGTCATGTATTGATAGATGATTGATTTGATGGACTGTCAGCTGGGAGCAGGTTGTGTGATGGTAGACAGGGGGCTCCTATGTATGTGAGCAGATCGATTTGTACAAATTTATTAATCAGCGCTCTAGTTGGCACAACTAGAGATCATACCTCCCAACTTTTGAAAATTGCAAAGAGGGACAATGTGCACGGCGCATCACGGCAGTTTTTTTTCATACTAGGCCACGCCTCTAACTCCACCCAAAGCATAATTACTAGAGCCCCTGAGGCAATATTTTTCTTGCGCTTCATTGTCCATATAAACATTAGCACATAAATCATCAGATTATAGATATTTTAAGGTCCAAATTGCACCAAATTATGAAGATCTGGTCTAATTTATAGGAAGAAACCATACAGAAACTTTAGTAAGGAGCAATTTAGTAAATTTATTAATGCACAGTTATACATTAATCCTCCAGGTCAAAAAGAGGGACATTTAAGGATAAAAGAGGGACGGAGGGACTTGGGTCAAAAAGAGGGACTGTCCCTCCAAAAGAGGGACACTTGGGAGGTATGAGAGATGACTAGGCCCCACAGCAAATTTGTGAACAAGGTAACCCCCCCCCTTACTGTTGGGACTGGGGTGTTCTTTCTATTGCTATGTCTGTACAACAGTTATTCACTGACAACTAGGTTATTGATATCATCTAAGGGACTCTTGTCTCTATGGGAACACAGGTGGGCGGGGAAGTCATGTGACTGCTCCCCTGAACACACTTGCTGCAGTGCATGCTGGGATTTTTACTTTCACTTTGCAGCTGCTCCTCCCACACAGCCTGCTCCTCCAGGGAAGTGTGTCATGGTGAACAGGTTAGATAAATGACGTACAACCAATACATGTCACCTGATGAAATACTTCATAGTGTTGGCTATTGTCTGGGGTACTTTGGATTTTTGATACTTAGGGTGGCCAACCCCTTTAAATACATGATCTGGCTGATGGACCGGCAGGATAACGATGGCGCACACTGACACCCGAACCAGCAGAAAAAGGTGATCCGAGGTTTGTAGCCAACTATTACGAATTCTACCAGTAGAAGCTGCGCCTACATGTTCTTTGGCACTGCTGGCCTGTGCCACCTTCTCATTCTTTTTTTTTTTTGGAGCACAATTTCTGGCTGGAAGTAGAACCCTTTTGCTTTTCCGTGCCAGACATTTTTACTTGACTGTGGCCCTGCAGCTGGTCTTTGTCTCTCTCCCTGTCTCTCTCTCTCTCTCTCTCTCTTTCTTTGTCTCTCTCCCTGCCTGATTAATATTACTAGCCCTGTACTGGCCCTGCACTTCCCCTGCACTGGCCCTGATATGTGTATTATTATGCATGCCCAGAACAACACCACAATTTCCATAAAACAGTTGTCTGTCTTTCACAACTTCACTGTGCTTCTGCTTGTCTCAGCAGTCACAGCACAACTGATGTCGCTGGCATACCGAGCCTATGGACCAATCAGAGCAAGCCCTTCCCACTAGGTCAGGTGACCTCTTTCTTGGGCTTATTGCTACCTATTTTCCGCACAAATAATGAACTTACAGTAAAAATTTGCTAATTAACTGAATTTGTACGCAGCAGCGTATAAATTAACTTATACATAGCATTAGCGTACAATTCATTGGACAAGTACATAGCATATGTGTACAAAGGTTTAACAACATTTAAAATTTGAACGGAGTGAATCTGAAAAAATCCGGATTAGCTTTTGAGTAGAAAATTTGTAAGATTCTGTACGAATCTACGAAGCGGCAAATAGATTCACTCATCTCTAGCTGCAACCATTTTGACAGACTTGTCCAAATTGAATTGTAAAAGATTTGGATAAAGTTGGAATTCAATTCCTTGGAAAATTTTGAGACAAGATTGAGCTATTTAGAATTAATGTGCTTTCTAATAGTAAGCCAACCAAATAAAGGTGTAAAATTAAACAATAGTGGTTAACTATGCACCAAAATTATTATCCAGCAAAAGCCATTGTAATGAAGTTGGCAGATCTTTAGATTGTCTACTATCAATATCTAACTTTATGTTATGTTATGAGGGAGTGGCACCTTCAGGTGTGAATGCGCTCTTAGCTTATCTTGAGTAGCATTCCTGTGCACTTTTGCTCCTCCTATCAAATTGAGCGTCTTGATTGCGTGGTACATATAGGTGTGTTTGCTCCTCCTCTCATTGGTTGCTGTATGCACGTAGAGGTTACTAGGAGCAACACGCCTATATGTGGGGCGTCCACGTTCCTAGATATAGATGCCCAACGGCATAGTTAGGTTTAGCGTAAAACCTGCCTGACCTGAGACCACCGTGACGCTGGGTAGGTGGGCACAGATGTGTTTTGATCAAAATATATTGGCTAAGAGTCTCAGATTTTATATCAGAATGAGGTCTTAGTTTATACAGCATATATTGTTTGCATCTATTTTTGTGCACTAATATTCCTTTTCTGTGATTTATTCAATATCTAACTTTAACCTTTGTGATTCTACAAGAGTGAAAAACCTGCATGAGGAGTCTTATAAGCCAGAGAAGTCTCCTATGGGTATATAAATTAGCTTTTCTTCCAAAAGAAACAGAAAACTAAGATTCTGTTACCACCAGATGTTAGGTACAAATTCAATAACTCAATACTTAAACCTTTAGGTTTTGAAGCTTAACTTAAATGGCTCCTCATTAGTTTACAGTAAAGAGAACTGGCTTGGTCGGGATCCAGGAGATGATATTTTTCCTTATGAAGAACACTTGAGCACAGTGTCAGACTGGGGTGCCTAGGATCCTCCAGCAAGATTTATTGTGGGAGCCCACTGTATGGATACATTCAAATATTACCTGCTCTCACAGCAACAAGATGCTATCAGATGATTGAATATGGGGGTCCCTGCAGCAAGAAGGTAGGTCCTGGTGAGAAGAGGACACTGGTGGCTTTCCTCTATACCTAGAAGTCTCAGCTCTGATCTTGTCTAAAATAATAAACTGTGCAGTTTCTTTAATAATCTATATAGTTTTTATATGGACATAGTCTGGTGGAGGTGCTGTACATTGAATGTATGTATATAGCGCAGTAAGTATACTGTGTTATGTGCCACTTGTGCAGGGAGTGGGAGACTAGGGGCCCACCTTGCTTAGGGGGCCACGGGGAATTCACCTGTACCTCTGTGGGCCAGTTCGAGCCGGCCTGAGCACCTAGTAGACATGAGGGGTATAATAGACCAGGCAATGCTCCTCTGGGTTTTTAGGGAAAACATATGCAAATTAACTTTCTAATGAACTACATTCCCCAATGATTGGAGATATTCAGCTTAGGAAAATCCACAAAAAAAACAATTATTTATGCTTCAGAATGTTGACCACTCAGTGATTGCCAATATACATTTTTACTGACGTCATTAGGGGACCTTAGGCTAGTCTAAACAGTGCACAGGTCTACTGTGTAGTGCTGATCAGGAGTGCTACTCTTACATCAGAGCCAGGCTCCTGTTATAAAAGCCAGGATCAGCAGAACTGCCAATCTGGGCCATTTAAGCCCTTAGATGCCACTGTCAATATTGACCCTTGCATTTAAGTGGTTAAGAAGTGGATGTCGCCTCAGGCATTAGCACCTTGCGAATGAGATCCTAGGAATGCCGATGACTTTGCATGGTATCCGGGGATCTAAAGAAGGCCCCTAGGCCTGCTTGCAGTATATACCAAAAAGGGCTGCGCCTCTGGCCTGTCAGTATCCCACTGACAGTATAATCCCTTTTTTCATGTGTGCATTCATCTAAATCCAATCCACTTTTTAGTGGTATGAGCCAGGTAAAATTGCAGAGTACTTTTCTTTTTTTTTTTTAGCAAAATGCCATTTCGGTAAAAACATGTTTTACTTTTTTACACCAGTGAACAGTTTTGATAAATTAACCCCCTTGTGTTTGAAAACCTTTTTTGGGGGCTTGCTAGATTTTTTGTTCATAGGGTATTCTCTGTGTGACTTACCAGTACTTGATGCCTAAAAGTTCTAATAAAAATATAAATTGAGAACCAAATGTTATGCCTTTTTTATACAATGGTATGCCTATTAACTTCTAGGCAGTTTATATACAGTATACAGTATGTTTTGAACATTTTGTTGACTATGCTTTTGCAATAAAGTTCAACAACAAACAAGACTACGCTTTTGATATATACAAAGCTAATGATAGCCTATGGGCATGTTAGAATTTCTTGCATATTCAGCACTGCATACTAAATATACTGAAATTAAATGGGAGACTAAGAGAGACTAAGTCAAGAGAGCAAGTGTGAAGTTGAATAAGGTAATTGTCCACTACCAGTTACAATGTCACGACAGGGAAACAAGGGATATTGTGCCCTGTCTAAACCCCACCTCTTTCCCTGCCTACTTACAGTAGATGCCCTAGGCGGCAAAACCGTAACTTGGAGACAGTCCCTATGCTGAGTACGTGCACAGGGAAGGGAAGGGAACACAGGGAAAGACGAACACAGACAGAACAAACACAATAGCAGAATAGTCAGCAAGCCAAGTCAAGAACAGGAGGTCACGTCAAATACCGAGGGGAATCACAAAAGCGTAGTCTAAGTCCGAAGCCAAAATCCAATATACCAATAATCAACAGCAAGGTCCAACACACAGCACTGATCTCAGAAGACTAATCACAGGCATCTGAGTGAGGCAGTTGCCATCTTTAAATAGCCCGCCCAGGATCATGTGATGTGGCCAGCATCACATGACCTGAGGCGGAGCAAGCTGTCCAAACAATATGTAAAGTAGCCATGTGGTGTGATCATCACCACATGGCTAAACCCAAACAGAGAATTAACTCATGAAGTGCTGGCTGACAAGACCAGCACTTCAATTCCCTATTGCTCGTCTCTAGGGGGGCGGAGAGGTCCGGCGATGTCGTGCAGAGGGAGCGCGACGCCGACCTCGTGTGACATACAACTTGTAGAATGGAGTTACAAGAAAATCATGCACAAAATATTGTCCAGAACATAATGTGCATTTTACCATTTTGTAATGCAAAAAGTGGTGGCAGTTTTAATAAATTTGCTGTGGGATGTCTGCTCTTTGGTGCAGTGTGCAGTTTAGTAAATAGTTCCCAATCTTTTTTCATTTAAACTGGCCATAGACTGATGGATGTCTAAGCAACTTCAGAAGTGTTGAGACAGCTGCACATCCCTGAAGCTATCGGTAACCCCTTTGTGTCAGTAATGATTAAATATTGAACACATCCCTCACTGTAAGAGAAGAGAATGAACTATAACCATGTTCAACAATAAGTATAATAGTCAGAAGTACTGAGCCTTTTCCCACTGGGAAGCTTTACATAAATTGATCATGACCAGTCTGGTCAACATTAATAAAGACATTTGATAAACCTCAGTTCATGATCAAGTTGAACTCAATTTGTTCTGCATTATATTTTTAGTCTTTTACTCAGGGAAAGATTTTGTGCCATTGACTATCGTTGACTGTAATTGATCAAATATCTACTTTATAATAGGACATACATTCTGAAGACATCCTTGGTGCAAAGAACTCAACTGAGATCAATATTTCATAAAAAAAAGTCTGAAACAAGTGTTAGGTAAAATGCAATTAAATAAGCAGAGATAGCCTTTAGAAAAAAAACTCATAATTGTTTTATGGTTGATTTTAATAGTTTTGTTTGTGTTGTGTCATTGCTTTCTTTTAGATGTACATACTGCACAACAAAAGCTACTTACTGTTTAAAGCCTCTACTACCTTTAAAGCCTCATAACCTTTACACAGAAACTGCAACCCGAGGATGATACACCTAACTTCACTGTGTTTGGTTTGCACATTGAACACATGCACTGTGAATCATGGTTGCACCTTCCTTCTTCATTGTGCATGTGCCAGATGATACTGGAGAAGAGTCCTGAGTCTTGAAGCCCTAAAGCCTGGCTACATAATGACATGCTGGTGTATCAGCAACCCAAAGCTAGGTGACACGTTCCCATGGTGGTTTCCTTCAGGTGATGTCTTTGGACAGCAGAATTTGGCCCAGATTCAGCACCAAAAAGGAGTCAGCAGCCAAATGGAATCTGCCTCCCATTAGAGACCATACTGCTATTCATGTGGCCATGGTTTATAGCTGAAACCATGCCAAGAAAGGACATTTCCTTTCTTGGAGAGGTTGCAACTGTAAACTGTAACCTTGCAATGGAAAAAGCAATTGAAGGCAAACTCCTCATGGTCAGTGGAGGCTTTTTGGATGGAAATTCACACCAAATTCCTCTGTCCAAAGCTACTATGTGAATGGCCTGTAATACTGATTAGTATAGTCTAGCAGGCCAATGTATAATTGCAATTCTAGTAATCAGATCCTGATTATTAAAGGAACATACACTGCAAGGAATTTGTAGAATATGTACATGAAATTTCCTATTTTTCTAATCAAACAGTACATTTATGGCAGTTAAGCTTTATTGACCAAGGACAATGTAAAGAAAACCTTGAATGTTATAGTAGAAGGAGTTTGTTCCTTGAACATGTTGCGGCGAGAGCAGTTCCGGCCCCACACATGCACCTGCGGCAGCACGGATCCAGCCGGCTGTTCACCCACTGGAACAGCCTGCCGGAGCCCTGCACCGCAAGTGTGAAAGGGGCCTTAGGCACCTTCCTACAGGTAAATGTGCCTTAGATACCCCAAAGTTGCCAGTCATGGGCTGGTAAAGAATAGGGTGTGTGCTGGCCCTTCAAGAGCCAGAGTGAGTGCATGCATGACCTATGGGCTAAGCATAAGCATACTTGGCCTTCAAGAAGAAGAGGAATTTAGGCAAGAGGCAGGCTGCCACCTGCGAAGTGGAGCTACTCTGTCACATGGGAGAGAAGATATGTCAACAAGACTGAGCCGCCAAGCTTAGGGATCAAGGTTGCTAGTGATCAAAAAAGTAACAGCTGTGCCCGCCACTGTGAGACTTATCCTTAGAACTGAACATCAATAGATCAATGGGGGACCAACTGCCAGCACCCCATCAATCATCTGTTCAAAGGAGCCATAATGCACCAAAAAGTAGTACAGATGAATAGACTGTGTAAAATCTAGGAAAAGTACTGCAAGCCAAGTCCTATTCAATTGAATTAGAGTAAACTTTCTTTAGTGCACATTTTCTGGCTGCTACACAGTGTACAGTGCCTTGCGAAAGTATTCGGCCCCCTGGAACTTTTCAACCTTTTGCCACATTTCAGGCTTCAAACAAAAAGATATAACATTTTAAATTTTTGGTGAAGAATCAACAACAAGTGGGTCACAATTGTGAAGTGGAACAAAATTTATTGGATCATTTAAACTTTTTTGGTAATAATAAAACTGAAAAGTGGGGCGTGCAAAATTATTCGGCCCCCTTACATTAATACTTTGTTGCGCCACCTTTTGCTGCGATTACAGCTGCAAGTCACTTGGGGTATGTCTCTATCAGTTTTGCACATCTAGAGACTGAAATTCTTGCCCATTCTTCCCTGCAAAACAGCTCGAGCTCTTTGAGGTTGGATGGAGAGCATTTGTGAACAGGAGTTTTCAGCTCTTTCCACATATTCTCAATTGGATTCAGGTCTGGACTTTGACTTGGCCATTCTAAGACCTGGATACGTTTATTTTTGAACCATTCCATTGTAGATTTTGCTTTATGTTTAGGATCATTGTCTTGTTGGAAGATAAATCTCTGTTCTAGTCTCAGGTCTTTTGCAGACTCCAACAGGTTTTCATCCAGAATGGACCTGTATTTGGCTCCATCCATCTTCCCATCAATTTTAACCATCTTCCCTGTCCCTGCTGATGAAAAGCAGGCCCAAACCATGATGCTGCCACCACCATGTTTGACAGTGGGGATGGTGTGTTCAGGGTGATGAGCTGTGTTGCTTTTACGCCAAGCATATTGTTTTGCATTGTTTCCAAAAAGTTCGATTTTGGTTTTATCTGACCAGAGCACCTTCTTACACATGTTTGGTGTGTCTCCCAGGTGGCTTGTGGCAAACTGTAAACAAGACTTTTTATGGATTTAATTGAGAAATGGCTTTCTTCTTGCCACTCTTCCATAAAGGCCAGATTTGTGAAGCCTTCGACTAATTGTTGTCCTATGGACAGACTCTCCGACCTCAGCTGTAGATCTCTGCAGTTCATCCAGAGTGATCATGGGCCTCTTGGCTGCATCTCTGATCAGTCTTCTCCTTGTTTGAGATGAAAGTTTAGAGGGACGTCTGGGTCTTGGTAGATTTGCAGTGGTCTGATACTCCTTCCATTTCAATATGATCGCTTGCACAGTGCTCCTTGGGATGTTTAAAGCTTGGGAAATCTTTTGGTATCCAAATCAAGCTTTAAACTTCTCCACAACAGTATCACAGACCTGCCTGGTGTGTTCCTTGGTCTTCATGATACTCTCTGTGCTTTAAACACAACCCTGAGACTATCACAGAGCAGGTGCATTTATACGGAGACTTGATTACACACAGGTGGATTCTATTTATCTTCATCAGTCATTTAGGACAACATTGGATCATTCAGAGATCCTCAATGAACTTCTGGAGTGAGTTTTCTGAACTGAAAGTAAATGGGCCGAATAATTTTGCACCTCCAACTTTTCAGTTTTATTATTACAAAAAAAGTTTAAATGATCCAATAAATTTCGTTCCACTTCACAATTATGACCCACTTGTTGTTGATTCTTCACCCAAAAATTAAAATGTTATATCTTTTTGTTTGAATTCTGAAATGTGGCAAAAGGTTGAAAAGTTCCAGGGGGCCGAATACTTTCGCAAGGCACTGTATATGTGCTAGATCTAGTCCACTGTGACTTCTTTGAACAGCAGAAAGGGGAACCCTGGCAATTTTATATTGATGACCTGGTATAAGAATGGGTCATCAATAATTTAAAAAGTTCTAGAGTACCCTTTTAAGGGTCATTTTTTGCAAAAAGACTGCACACCAGAAACTGTAGATACAGTTTATATTAGATTTACTTATATGATTAAATTCAAACAGCATATACAGTGGGGAAAAAAGTATTTAGTCAGCCACCAATTCTGCAAGTTCTCCCCCTTAAACAGATGAGAGAGGCCTATAATTGACATCATAGGTAGACCTCAACTATGAGAGACAAAATTAGAAACCAAATCCAGAAAATCACATTGTCTGAATCTTAAAAAATGTATTTGCAAATTATGGTGGAAACTATGTATTTGGTCAATAAGAAAAGTTCATCTCAATACTTTGTTATATATCCTTTGTTGGCAATGACAGAGGTCAAATGTTTTCTGTAAGTCTTCACAAGGTTGGCACACACTGTTGCAACACAGACTTTCAACTCCCTCCAAAGGTTTTCTATGGGGTTGAGATCTGGAGACTGGCTAGGCCACTCCAGGACCTTGAAATGCTTCTTTGGAAGCCACTCCTTCGTTGCCCTGGCGGTGT
Organism: Rhinella marina; assembly: GCA_900303285.1. NCBI lineage: Eukaryota > Metazoa > Chordata > Amphibia > Anura > Bufonidae > Rhinella > Rhinella marina. The sequence continues at coordinate 32,844 of ONZH01025278.1, forward strand.
GCTTGGGATCATTGTCATGCTGAAAGACCCAGCCACGTTTCATCTTCAATGCCCTTGCTGATGGAAGAAGGTTTGCACTCAAACTCTCACGATACATGGCCCCATTCATTCTTTCATGTACACGGATCAGTCGTCCTGGTCCCTTTGCAGAGAAACAGCCCCAAAGCATGATGTTGCCACCCCCATGCTTCACAGTAGGTATGGTGTTCTTTGGATGCAACTCAGCATTCACTCTTCTCCAAACACGACGTGTTGTTCTACTTTGGTTTCATCTGACCATATGACATTTTCTTAATACTTTTCTGGAACATCCAAATGCTCTCTAGCAAACTTCAGATGGGCCCAGATATGTACTGGCTTAAGTAGAGTCCCTGGCGGGGTAGTGTGTTACTGATGGTAGCCTTTCTTACGTTGGTCCCAGCTTTCTGCAGGTCATTCACTAGGTCCCCCCGTGTGGTTCTGGGATTTTTGCTCACAGTTTTTGTGATTATTTTGACCCAATGGGGTGAGATCTTGCGTGAAGCGCCTGATCGAGGGAGATTATCAGTGGTCTTGTATGTCTTCCATTTTCTAATTATTGCTCCCACAGTTAATTTCTTCACACCAAGCTGCGTGCCTGGTGCAAGTCTACAATTTTGTTTCTGGTGTCCTTCGACAGCTCTTTGGTCTTCATCATAGTGGAGTTTGGAGTGTGACTGTTTGAGGTTGTGGACAGGTGTCTTTTATACTGATAACAAGTTCAAATAGGTGCCATTACTACAGGTAATGAGTGGAGGACGGAGGAGCCTCTTAAAGAATAAGTTACAGGCTCCTCCGTCCTCCACTCATTACCTGTAGTAATGGCACCAGAAATCCAGAGAGCCAGAAATCTTGCTTGTTTGTAGGTGACCAAATACTTCTTTTCCACCATAACTTGCAAATAAATTCTTTAAAAATCAGACAATGTGATTTTCTGGATTTGTTTTCTCATTTTGTCTCTCATAGTTGAGGTCTACCTATGATGTCAATTACAGGCCTCTCATCTTTTTAAGTAGGAGAACTTGCACAATTGGTGGCTGACTAAATGCTTTTTTTCCCCACCGTAAATGATAATAACATACTTACCATATTATTTAAAAAAATAAAAACAAGTAGCCCAATATATTTTAAAAGGAAAAAAGCCCTTAAAAAGGGTTTTCCAAGACTTTAATACTGATGACCTATCCTCTGGATCTGATCAGTGGAGGACGGACACCCAGGATCCCGCTGATCATCTGTTTGAGAAGGCAGGGCACCCCAGAGGATAGGTCATCAGTATTAAAATCTTGAGCAAATATTGAGCAAATCAAAGCCAAACTAATTGAGTTTGATCCGAATTTCATGAAAAATTCTATTTTGTTGCAAAGCCAAATTTCCTTGTGCTTTGTTGTAACAAATCTTTTTATCCTGAATTTACATTAAAAAAAATCATGATGGCCGCAATATGCAAGCAATTGGATAAGGTGAGTACTTATTTGATTAACCCCTGAAAAGCCAAAATTGTAGCCTTAGTTGCTACAATCAGCAATGAATGCGGCATCTGAGGGGTTTAATGACAGGGGCCTGCGCGATTGCCATTCCCCATCATTGCGCTGGCTACATACAAAGGAATACAAATTAAATTTCTTTGTGAAATTTGGCAAAGCCGCCAAATCATTTTTTCTTAATTTCACTCATCTCTAATGAGCATGTTACCTACTATTAAAGAAAATTTGATTCAGCATCTTCACCAAAGTTAGCCAAGAAATTAGATTTATTACAAATTAATTTCTCATGAATTGCAATAAATCAGGTAACTACACCAATGTGGCTGAGGGAATGTATGGAGCAGTCTGCTGCAGTGACCCCGCTCCATATGTGGCAGGTGTTGGCTTTGTCATACAGCAGACACCCAGCCATAATGACAGGGAAAAGTGATCCTGCCAAACCATGTCATTTAACCCCTCAGATGCTGCAATCTATGCCGATTGCAACATCTGTGAGGTAAGGCAGAGGGATGCAGCTCCCTGTGCCTTGTGATTGAAGCCCCCGCAGTGAAATTGTGAGGATCTGATTGGTTAACATGGCAGCCTGGATGCTTTTGAAGCTTTCCAGGCCTGCTATGGAAAGTTCCATGCTGCACGAGGCACAACTCAGTAGGAAGCGTGGTACAATTTTATCCACCCTAATCCTCTGCTTGTACGGGCGGTCTGAGATATGGAGCGTAGAGTTCCAGATGGAAATGTCACATTCCATATTAGGCAATGTTGGGGAAGAGCAAATGCTAACTTTTCAACCCAAGGAGGGTGTGTTTTTCAAAGTAAGAGTGGTTGAAGTGCATGCACAGATTCCTAGACATTTTTAACAGCTCTTGCAGTTCAGTGGAAGACTTGAGGGGATTGAACAAGATCAACCCTCCCTGATGCAGTGCAGACAAAATATTTTTTCCTGTTATCAGTAACCATGGTTTCTACCTCCAGCTGGGGAGGAGACAGCCAGTGTTCGATTTCTCTATTGATGACGCAGAGCAGTTCCTCCCAGGTGTGGCTCTGTTTGGCTAGGATAATGAAGTGCAGAAGCGCATGACAAAGCCTAGCTTAGCATAGGTAATATGGTGGAGGACCACTGTGAACTGTGTGTTACGCGCAGGTGTGGGGGGGGACCAATCCAAGCATAGGAAGGAAAGGAGATTAGGCCTAGAAACTAAGGAAAGAATATGGACACCTCCTACAGGAAACCCTGGCTCAAATCCTGTCTATATACCAGTATGAACAGGCCTCAAAGGTAGGCAAGTTCATACACAGGAACCTAAACACCAAACTGACCGTATAGGACCCTGGAAACTGATGACAGGAATGAGTCTACCTGTTCCTCCAAAAGGAAGGACGAACATGAGTCTACCTAAGGCCTAATAACAAAACAACAGGAGGGAAAAGGAAACTTATCTTTCAATGAAGAAATGGAGGCTCCAAGATCTCAGCTGAAACCAAACTGCTGCTCACCACCACAACACTGAAGCTAAAAACCGGAAGGAATAGTGGGAGAAGAAGCAATAAATAGGGGAGGGACAATTACCACACCAGTAACACCTGAGGGAAAACGGTGTGGTAAAAACCAACAACAAAAAGGTGAAACATGTCAGATTACACCACATGTTGCCAATCTGACAGACCTCCTGTTATCTGTCATAGGAATGTCCTTGACAGTACCCCCCTTCTACGGGTGACCTCTGGGCACCCCGGACCAACTTTGTCCATATGAGACCTGTGAAATGCTTTCACCAAACGACTGGCATTCACGTCAGATGCCGGTACCCACGTCCTCTCCTCTGGTCCATAACCCTTCCAGTGAGCAAGATATTAAAGAGTTCTACGAAGAACTCGAGAGTCAATCTTGGCAAACTAGAATTCCAAACTGCCGTCCACCATGACAGGGGCGGGTGGCAAGGGAGATGGCTCCAAAGGTTCAACATATCTCTTTAACAAAGATCTGTGAAATGTTTTATGAATTTTCAGGGCCTGAGGAAGTTCAAGACGAAATGCTACAGGATTAATAATGGCAGTGATCTTATATGGACCAATAAATCTTGGACCCAACTTCCAAGAAGGAACTTTAAACTTAATGTTTCCTGTGGAAAGCCACACAGAATCACCCACTCTTAGGTCCGGACCATTCATACGTTTTCTGAAAGGAATTTCACAAAAATAGCCTAGATACTGGCCCCTGATATCAGTATTGAGGGCTTTGTTTTGATGAAATGCAGCTGTACTGTCTTACATGTGGCAACTTCCCCTTTTCCTTTGATTCTTTCCTGTCTGACTTTGAGTCTAAAACTGCAAACCATAGAATAGAGTAACAACAATTAAATACTGCTTCTTATAGCAAGTAGGGAAACTGCTTAGGCAGGCAATTCAAGAATTTAGACGCACTCAGCATTATTTTTTTTTTTCCAGTATATTTAGATATTTTTGATTTAATATAAGTGATGACTTAAGAATTTCTGCTTTATTTCCTGTCTTTCATATGTGTCATTTTTTGATTGGACATCTTATTAAATCATTTTGATTGGCTATATTAGATGATGATAATCAAGGGGGAGGTGAGTACAATCTTGATGAATAATTAATAAAAGTTGATTCCCTGAGGGGAAGCTCTCAGACGCACTGGTGCGTAGTGTCTTGATTCTTAGGCTGGCCGAACCCAAAGGGGTGATCATATACATTAACATAATTTGAATCCCACAGGCAACCAGAGTGAAGTCTCCTAAATTGGGACTTGTCCTAAATTGCATTGACAGTTTCTGGTGCCGAAACCCGGGATCCAACGGAGGTCCGAGAGGACAATCATAACGGGGCTCTGGTCATACGACATCTGGGAACCTGCATATACACCGGTGGGTAAGATACTTTATTCTTACTATGCCTCCTTCCCATATGTAATGGCCATGGTCCAAGTATTGTCCTCTTGTTGACTCTGACCTGGATTATAAGAACACGATTGGCTGTGGGTTTTCCTGGTTGTTTGTTGATGGTTGATTGTTTTCTTGATTGTGTTGTCTGTTGTTAACTGTGCTTTGGTGGTTTTTGTGGTTTTGTGTTTGTAGAAGTGACTAAGCCTAGTTAGTGTTTTGTAATGTAGTTGTGTTGTAAAGTGTGTGTACAGCAGAGCATTGGTAGGGTGTAGAGATGAGCGAGCACTAAAATGCTCGGGTGCTCGTTATTCGAGTCAAATTTTTCCCGATGCTCGGGTGCTCGTTTCGAATAACGAACCCCATTGAAGTCAATGGGAGACTCGAGCATTTTTTGCAGGGGACCAAGGCTCTGTCTAGGGAAGGCTGGGTGAAAACCTGGAAACCTCAGAAAATGATGGAAACACCACGGAAACGGACAGGAAACAGCAGGGGCAGCATGCCTCTGAGGCTGCCTAATTCCACCATTACCCTAAATTCTCGGGCAACAGCCTGGTGGTGACCCTCAAGGCAATTGTGCTAACCCAGAACATAAAAATTTATCGTGGCCCTGTATGGCTGTGACTACAGAGTAAACGAGTTACAGTACAGGAGCAGGCGAAGCACGTAAAAATTTATTGTGGCCCTGTATGGCTGTGACTACAGAGTGACCGAGTAACAGTGCGGGAGCAGACAAAGCACATAAAAATTTAGCGTGACCCTGTATGGCTGTGACTACAGAGTGACCGAGTTACAGTGCAGGAGCAGGCGAAGCACATAAAAATTTATCGTGGCCCTGTATGGCTGTGACTACAGAGTGACCGAGTTACACTGCAGGAGCAGGAAAAGCACATAAAAATTTATTGTGACCCTGTATGGCTGTGACTACAGAGTAACCGAGTTACAGTAAGGGAGCAGGCGAAGCACATAAAAATTTATCGTGACCCTGTATGGCTGTGACTACAGAGTAACCGAGTTAAGTGCAGGAGCAGGCGAAGCACATTAAAATTTAGCGTGACCCTGTAGGGCTGTGACAACAGAGTGACCGAGTTACACTGCAGGAGCAGGCGAAGCACATAAAAATTTATTGTGGCACTGTATGGCTGTGACTACAGAATGACCGAGTAACAGTGCGGGAGCAAACAAAGCACATAAAAATTTAGCGTGACCCTGTATGGCTGTGACTACAGAGTGACCGAGTTACAGTGCAAGAGCAGGCGAAGCACATAAAAAATTATCGTGGCCCTGCATGGCTGTGACTACAGAGTGACGCGAGTTACACTGCAAGAGCAGGAAAAGCACATAAAAATTTATCGTGACCCTGTATGGCTGTGACTACAGAGTAACCGAGTTACAGTGCAGGAGCAGGCGAAGCACATAAAAATTTATCGTGACCCTGTATGGCTGCTGTGACTACAGAGTAACCGAGTTACAGTGCAGGAGCAGGCGAAGCACATAAAAATTTATCGTGACCCTGTATGGCTGCTGTGACTACAGAGTAACCGAGTTACAGTGCAGGAGCAGGCGAAGCACATAAAAATTTAGCGTGACCCTGTAGGGCTGTGACAACAGAGTCACCGAGTTACACTGCGGGAGCAGGCGAAACACATAAAAATTTATCGTGGCACTGTATGGCTGTGACTACAGAGTGACCGAGTTACACTGCAGGAGCAGGCGAAGCACATAAAAATTTATCGTGGCCCTGTATGGCTGTGACTACAGAGTGAACAAGTTATAGTGCGGGAGCAGGCGAAGGACATAAAAATTTATCGTGGCCCTGTATGGCTGTGACTACAGAGTGACCAAGTTACAGTGCGGGAGTAAGCAAAGCACATAAAAATTTATCGTGGCCCTGTATGGCTGTGACTACAGAGTGATCGAGTTACACTGCAGGAGCAGGCGAAGCACATAAAAATTTATCGTGGCCCTGTATGGCTGTGACTACAGAGTGACCGAGTTACACTGCAGGAGCAGGCGAAGCACATAAAAATTTAGAATGACCCTGTATGGCTGTGACTACAGAGTGACCGAGTTACACTGCAGGAGCAGGCGAAGCAGATAAAAATTTAGCGTGACCCTGTATGGCTGTGACTACAGAGTGACCGAGTTACAGTGCAGGAGCAGGCGAAGCACATAAAAATTTAGCGTGACCCTGTATGGCTGTACTTCAAGAGTGACCGAGTTACAGTGCAGGAGCAGGCGAACCATAATTTATCGTGGCCATGGCTGTGACTTCAGAGTGGAGTGTGATGGTGTGACAGAGTGACCGAGTTGCACTGGCGGGAGCAGACAAAGCACATAAAAATTTAGCGTGACCCTGTATGGCTGTGACTACAGAGTGACGAGTTACACTGCGGAGCAGGTGAAGCACATAAAATTTATCGTGGCCTGTATGGTGGACTACAGAGTGACCGAAGTTGCACTGGCGGGAGCAGACAAAGCACATAAGAATTAACCGTGAACCCTGTAGCTGTGCTACAGAGTGACCGACTTACAGTGCGGAGCAGGCAAGCACATAAAAATTTATAGTGGCCTTGTATGGCTGTGACTACAGAGTGACCGAGTTACACTGCCAAGCGAAGCACAATAAAAATTAGCGTGACCCTGTATGGCTGTGACTACAGAGTCCGAGTTAAGTGCAGGAGCAGGCGAAGACATAAATTTATTGTGCCCTGTATGCTGTGACTACAGAGTGACCGAGTTACGTGCAGGAGCAGGAAGCACATAAATTTTGAGGCCTGTATGGCTGTGACTAAGAGTAACCGAGTTACAGTGCAGGAGCAGGCGAGAACTAAAAATTTATTGTGGCCCTGTAGGCGTGACTACAGAGTGACTGAGTTACAGTGCAGGAGCAGGAAGCACATAAAAATTTATTGAGCCCTGTATGCTGTGACTAACAGAGTG
>ONZH01025279.1:0-13824 GCA_900303285.1 Rhinella marina
AAGACATCTGTCCATCCAGTTCGGCCTGTTTTCCTACAAGTTGATCCAGAGGAAGGCAAAAAAAAGGCAAAAAAAAAATCATACTGCTGCCACTTCAGGGTCTTTCATTGTGCCCCTCTTTGGCCTACTCGTGCTGCTGCCACTTCCAGGGTCTGTCATTCTGCCACTCTATTGCCTTCCAATTTTAACTACTGCTGCTGCCACTTCCAGGGTCTGTCATTCTGCCAATCTGCGGCTTACTCATGCTGCGGCCACTTCCAGGGTCTCTCTTTGTGCCCCTCTTTGGCCTACTCATGCTGCTGCCACTTCCAGGGTCTGTCATTGTGCCACTCTGTTGCCTTCCAATTTTAACGACTGCTGCTGCCACTTTCAGGGTCTTTGATTGTGCCAATCTGTGGCCTAATCATGCTGCTGCCACTTCCAGGGTCTCTCTTTGTGACAATCTGTGGCCTATTCATGGTGCTGCCACTTCAAGATCTGTCATTGTGTCCCTCTTTGGCATACTTATGCAGCTGCCACTTCCAGGGTCTGTCATTGTGCCACTCTGTCACCTTCCAATTTTAACGACTGCTGTTGCCACTTCCAGGGTCTGTCATTCTGCCACTCTGTGGCCTACTCATGCTGCTGCCACTTCCAGGGTCTCTCTTTGTGACAATCTGTGGCCTACTGATGCTGCTGCCACTTCCAGGGTCTCTCTTTGTGCCCCTCTTTGGCCTACTCATGCTGCTGCCACTTCCAGGGTCTGTCATTCTGCCACTCTGTCGCCTTCCAATTTTAACGACTTCTGCTGCCACTTCCAGGGTCTGTCATTCTGCAACTCTGTGGCCTACTCATGCTGCTGCTACTTCCAGGGTCTCTCTTTGTGCCAATCTGTCGCCTTCCAATTTTAATGACTGCTGCTGCCACTTCCAGGGTCTTTGATTCTGCCAATCTTTGGCCTACTCATGTTGCTGCCAATTCCAGGGTCTCCCTTTGTGACAATCTGTGGCCTATTCATGCTGCTGCCACTTCAAGATCTGTCATTGTGTCCCTCTTTGGCATACTTATGCAGCTGTCACTTCCAGGGTCTGTCATTGTGCCACTCTGTCACCTTCCAATTTTAACGACTGCTTCTGCCACTTCCAGGGTCTGTCATTCTGCCAATCTGTGGCTTACTCATGCTGCAGCCACTTCCAGGGTCTCTCTTTGTGCCCCTCTTTGGCCTACTCATGCTGCTGCCACTTCCAGGGTCTTACATTGTGCCCCTCTTTGGCCTACTCATGCTGCTTCCACTTCCAGGGTCTGTCATTCTGCCACTCTGTCGCCTTCCAATTTTAACGACTGCTTCTGCCACTTCCAGGGTCTGTCATTCTGCCAATCTGTGGCCTACTCATGCTGCAGCCACTTCCAGGGTCTCTGTTTGTGCCAATCTGTGGCCTACTCATGCTGCTTCCACTTCCAGGGTCTCTCTTTGTGCCTCTCTTTGGCCTACTCATGCTGCTTCCACTTCCAGGGTCTATCATTCTGCCACTCTGTCGCCTTCCAATTTTAACGACTGCTACTGCTACTTCCAGGGTCTTTGATTGTGCCAATCTGTGGCCTACTCATGCTGCTGCCACTTCAGGGTCTGTCATTGTGCCACTCTGTCGCCTGGTGCTGCTGCTGCCGCCGCCTCCATACGCTGTCTTCTAGCTGCCGCTAGGTCCAAATTGTGTAATTGTGCCACTCTACGGTATGCTGCTGCTGCCTCCACACGCTGTGTCCATGCCGCTATGTCTAAATTAAGTAATTGTGCCACTATGTGGCCTACTCATGCTGTTGCCGCCTCCACACGCTGTCTTCTAGCTGCCGCTAGGTCCAAATTATGTAATTGTGCCAGTCTACGGTATGCTGCATTTAAATTTTTATGACTGCTGCCGCCTCTCCCAGTGTATGTCACTGTGCCATTCTGTCTCATTAAAATTAGTACGACTCCTGCTGCCTCTCCCACTCTGTGGCCTTGAAATGTATTCCACAGCTGTCTCTTGCAGCTGCTGTTACGGTGCCACTCTGTGGCCTTGAAATTTGTTTGACTGCTGCCTCTTGCAGCTGCTGTTACGGTACCACTCTCCTCTGTAGCAGCATGTCAGTCGTAAATTTTTGGTACGTTCTGTAGTCCTATTCCATTATTCAAAGCTCAAGTACACAGTAAACCCTGTTTGTTTTGAACACTCGAATTTTTTAAAGTAAACGATTCCGGCCCCCGGGACACTCAGCGATGAACATGGGGGAGGTGAGAGGCAGGGGCTCCCACAGGTGGTAGCTCAGCTCCCTGCAGGCCGCCAGCTCGATCTCAAGATGGAACTCCGAGCTTTCTTGGCGTCTTGGGTCAATACTGACATTTTGTCACAGTCGAGGCAAAGCTGTAGCCTTCGCTGCACCTCCTCTGTTCCTGTCCGCTGGCATAACCAGCCCCTATACTAAAAAGAACGTATTCTAAAGTTGATCGGATTCGTAGCCAATAGGAAGAGAATTTTTTAGTACGGTCTGCTCTTAAGGGTATGTCATCATGTCATTCTCTGTCCTAATGCTACTGTCGCCGCCGACTACACATGTCGTCTCCTAGCTGCCGCTACCTCAAAATTAGGTAATTGTGCCTCTCTGTGGCCTCCAAATTGTACTACTGCTTCCATTGCTTCTGCCACTTCAAGGGTCTGTCATTCTGCCACTCTGTGGCCTACTCATGCTGCTGCCACTTCCAGGGTCTCTCTTTGTGCCAGTCTTTTGCCTACTCATGCTGCTGCCACTTCAGTGTCTGACATTGTGCCACTCTGTCGCCTTCCAATTTTAACGACTGCTGCTGACACTTACAGGGTCTTTGATTGTGCCAATCTGTGGCCTACTCATGCTGCTGCCACTTCAGGGTCTGTCATTGTGCCCCTCTTTGCCCTACTCATGTTGCTGCCACTTCCAGAGTCTGACATTCTGCCTCTCTGTCGCCTTCCAATTTTAACGACTGCTGCTGCCACTTCCAGGGTCTGTCATTCTGCCACTCTGTGGCCTACTTATGCTGCTGCCACTTCCAGGGTCTCTCTTTGTGCCAATCTGTGACCTACTCATGCTGCTGCCACTTCCAGGGTCTTTGATTGTGCCCCTCTTTGGCCTACTCATGCTGCTGCCACTTCCAGGGTCTGTAATTGTGCCACTCTGTCGCCTTCCAATTTTAACGACTGCTGCTGCTACTTCCAGGGTCTTTTATTGTGCCAATCTGTGGCCTACTCATGCTGCTGCCACTTCAGGGTCTGTCATTCTGCCACTCTATGGCCTACTCATGCTGCTGCCACTTCCAGGGTCTCTCTTTGTGCCCCTCTTTGGCCTACTCATGCTGCTGCCACTTCCAGGGTCTGTGGCCTACTCATACTGCCGCCACTTCAGGGTCTGTCATTGTGCCCCTCTTTGGCCTACTCATGTTGCTGCCACTTCCAGGGTCTGACATTCTGCCACTCTGTGGCCTACTCATAGTAACATAGTAACATAGTTTATAAGGCCAAAAAAAGACATCTGTCCATCCAGTTCGGCCTGTTTTCCTAGGAAGTCTAGGAAGGCAAAAAAAAGGCAAAAAAAAAAAATCATGCTGCTGCCACTTCAGGGTCTTTCTTTGTGCCCCTCTTTGGCCTACTTATGCTGCTGCCACTTCCAGGGTCTGTCATTCTGCCACTCTGTCGCCTTCCAATTTTAACGACTGCTGCTGCCACTTCCAGGGTCTTTGATTGTGCCAATCTGTGACCTACTCATGCTGCTGCCACTTCAGGGTCGGTCATTGTGCCCCTCTTTGGCCTACTCATGCTGCTGACACTTCCAGGGTCTGTCATTGTGCCACTCTGTCGCCTTCCAATTTTAACGACTGCTGCTGCCACTTCCAGGGTCTTTGATTGTGCCAATCTGTGGCCTACTCATGCTGCTGCCACTTCAGGATCTGTCATTGTGCCCCTCTTTGGCCTACTCATGCTGCTGCCACTTCCAGGGTCTGTCATTCTGCCACTCTGTCGCCTTCCAATTTTAACGACTGCTGCTGCCATTTCCAGGGTCTTTCATTCTGCCACTCTGTGGCCTACTCATGCTGCTGCCACTTCAGGGTCTCTCTTTGTGCCAATCTGTTGCCTACTCATGCTGCTGCCACTTCCAGGGTCTCTCTTTGTGCCCCTCTTTGGCCTACTCATGCTGCTTCCACTTTCAGGGTCTGTCATTGTGCCACTCTGTTGCCTTCCAATTTTAACGACTGCTGCTGCCACTTCCAGGGTCTTTGATTGTGCCAATCTGTGGCCTACTCATGCTGCTGCCACTTCAAGATCTGTCATTGTGCCCCTCTATGGCCTACTCATGCTGCTGCCACTTCCAGGGTCTGTCATTCTGCCACTCTGTCGCCTTCCAATTTTAACGACTGCTGCTGCCACTTCAAGGGTCTGTCATTCTGCCACTCTGTGGCCTACTCATGCTGCTGCCACTTCCATGGTCTCTCTTTGTGCCCCTCTTTGGCCTACTCATGCTGCTGCCACTTTCAGGGTCTGTCATTGTGCCCCTCTTTGGCCTACTCATGCTGCTGCCACTTCCAGGGTCTGTCATTGTGCCATACTGTCTCCTTCCAATTTTAACGACTGCTGCTGCCACTTCCAGGGTCTTTGTGCCAATCTGTGGCCTACTCATGCTGCTGCCACTTCAGGGTCTGTCATTGTGCCACTTTGTCGCCTGGTGCTGCTGCTGCCGCCTCCATACGCTGTCTTCTAGCTGCCGCTAGGTCCAAATTATGTAATTGTGCCACTCTACGGTATGCTGCTGCTGCCTCCACACGCTGTGTCCATGCCGCTATGTCTAAATTAAGTAATTGTGCCACTATGTGGCCTACTCATGCTGTTGCCGCCTCCACATGCTGTCTTCTAGCTGCCGCTAGGTCCAAATTATGTAATTGTGCCAGTCTACGGTATGCTGCATTTAAATTTTTATAACTGCTGCCGCCTCTCCCAGTGTATGTCACTGTGCCATTCTGTCTCATTAAAATTAGTACGACTCCTGCTGCCTCTCCCACTCTGTGGCCTTGAAATGTATTCCACTGCTGCCTCTTGCAGCTGCTGTTACGGTGCCTCTCTGTGGCCTTGAAATTTGTTTGACTGCTGCCTCTTGCAGCTGCTGTTACGGTACCACTCTCCTCTGTAGCAGCATGTCAGTCGTAAATTTTTGGTACGTTCTGTAGTCCTATTCCATTATTCAAAGCTCAAGTACACAGGAAACCCTGTTTGTTTTGAACACTCGAATTTTTTAAAGTAAACGATTCCGGCCCCCGGGACACTCAGCGATGAGCATGGGGGAGGCGAGGCCCACAGGTGGTAGCTCAGCTCCCTGCAGGCCGCCAGCTCGATCTCAAGACGGAACTCCGAGTTTTCTTGGCGTCTTCGGTCAATACTGACATTTTGTCACAGTCGAGGCAAAGCTGTAGCCTTCGCTGCACCTCCTCTGTTCCCGTCGGCTGGCATAACCAGCCCCTATACTGATAAGAACATATGCTACAGTTGACCTTAGCCAAAAGGAAGAGAATTTTTTAGTACAGTCTGCTCTTCAGGGTATGTCATCATGCCAGTCTCTGGCCTGATGCTACTGTCGCCGCCGACTGCACATGCCGTCTCCTAGCTGCCGCTACCTCAAAATTAGGTAATTGTGCCTCTCTGTGGCCTCCAAATTGTACTACTACTTCCACTGCTGCTGTCACTTCCAGGGTCTTTCATTCTGCCACTCTGTGGCCTACTCATGCTGCTGCCACCTGGCCACATTGTCGTCGTGCCGCTCTATAGTCTACTGATGCTGCCACTGCTTTCTCCAACCTGTCTTTGGGGGCTCTGCTTGTATAAGCGTGTAATAGAACAGGTTCTGTTGAAATGTATGTGGAATCAGTGAATTGGTGTAAAAGGCATGCGATTTTGGCGCTCTAGTAGGATCTTGGGCCTCTGCACGATTCTTAATAGCTGGCGCTAACATTGACCTGTAAGGCTGAGTTCAGACTTGAGTTGTTTGGTGAGTTTTGGCCCCTTAACTGCCCAAATACATAAAAGTGTGCAGTGATTCTAAGAAGCCTGTTATGTGCGTGTCACACTGGCTCACAGTATTCTTCCACTACCACAGTAGAACACCGAGTGTACTCAAGCGCAATGCTGGCATTCACTGTAATGTTGATTTGTACGCTAATGCTACGCATTGTATGCTAATGCGTGCGAATTTGTATGCTAATGCGTACGCGTTTGGACGCTAATGCGTACGCATTGTGTGCAAATGTGTACATAATTCAGTTAATTATTAGCATACTTTTACAAGCGAAAGGAGTAAAAGAGGAGAAGTCGCGATTCTGACCTTTTTCTATTAACCAGACACCCACCCCTATTCCGAGCGGGGGGGGTGCCTGGTTTAGTCCAATTGACTAACATTATGCTCGGTTTCTCGGCCAGAGAACCCGAGCATACGAGCACAGAAGTGCTCGCTCAACACTACTTCCTATGCGTTTTACTGCAAGGCACACTGTTCTACACCACTATCCAGGCTCTCTGCAGCCCGGAAGTAGCCGTTTTTTCACGCGATTTGCAACAAATTTATTCGGATCGAAGCAAATCTTTTTGGAAAATTCGGTGAACCACCCGAATCGAATTTTTGAAAAATTCGCTCATCTCTAGTATAGATGATATATATCAAATGCCGTGCCAATAATAATAAGATCAATATGATAATCAATAAAATGAGAAAGGTGTTTCACTCACTTCGCTGAGTGGGATGTCTCGCAGATGAAGCTCAAGACACCTTGAGACAGAACCCCCCCAAGCCAGGTTCGGATGGAATGTCAGCAACAACGGTGGCTTCAACATTCAATCACTTTTATTCAACCAAGCTTATTCTCAATGCGTTTTGGTGGTTTTAAAAGGCCCGCTTCTTCAGGAGGAGTGAAATACGCTCATATAAAAGTAGCCAAAAGAAAAACAACTTACATAGTATATATATATGGTTATCATCATCCTTTCGATTGTTGGAGACGCACATGTCACGCGGGTACCGGAAGTGACGCTGGCGGATATCCGATTTGAGTATGCGTTCCAACATGGAACGCATACAAATCTAAAATAAAATAAATCCAGTAGATACATATGTTAAATCGATAAGAAAATAGTGTATCCATATACAGATATTCATAAAATACATGGAGGAAAGGTCTAAGACAAATAACTATAATTAAGAGAGGACTTAACTATCTAGTCTGTACGAATTGGAACGCACCGCTGACTTACTTGATGGTACTATCCTTGTGTAATTATAAACTATAAATTGAACAGGGAGGCTGAAGTCATGAAATTTACCATAAAAAGTGATGGCTATAGTCAGGGGCCAGTGAGAATATGGTTCCTGTTGAGAAGTTGTGGAAAACTTCCAAGAAGGGGGATATCTAGCGCTATACGGATAATCAATTTAAATAAACATATAAAATATAATATAGTATAGTTCGTGGGGTGTACTCTAAAAAAAGGGAAATATAGGATATATATTACTCTATTATGTAGCAATAAAACAAAGTATATATGTAGATAAAATTATTACGAATAATAACAAAAAAAATTATTATTAAAGGGGTTGTCCAAGTTATGGAAAAAAAAATATAGCACTGTAAATCTGATGGGTAGCAATATATAACTAAGTTCAGCAAGTTTTAGGCAAAAAAAATCTATATTTCCTCATTTCCCTGGTTCTCTTCTGGCCTTTGTTTACATGCAGTAATAACAATCTCTGCCCCTCCCCCCTTCTCTGCAAAGGCAGTGAATATAAGTGCTGTGAGTACATGTCTGCCTGCTGGGATACTCAGCAGCATGTTGTTTGTGTAGGACTACAAGTCCCAGCTGTACAATGACACTGCTGATAAATACAGGAAACACTCCCTACCTGTTCTTGTACAATTCCTCTATAGCTCCTTGCCCAGCATTTGTCTCCTCTCACTGCTGTAGCTACTATTTGTTGTAAAGCTTTGAGCCCTCAGTGTGTTCTGGCTGAAGGGGTTAATGTTTTATCTGAAGGAATCCATGGAGAAAGCAGATAGCAGCCTGGCAAAGAAAGGGGGCGTGGCCAGTGACATCTCGTGTACAGACTGTTATCTGAACTCTGAGGCTTGTACACGAAACATCATAGACCAGGGAGATAAGGTGACATCACAGGTCATGTGACCCTCAGTCAACTCTGAGAAACCAGTAGCTTTAGAAACACAAAGTATATGGGAAAGTTGTTATACCTGACAAGTTAGAAACATATAAAGAACAAAAAAATAACTCGGACAACCCCTTTAATAGTTAATATATTCCAGTGCCTCGTTCAAACCAAAAGGAACCAGAGTATTTAGACGAAAAATCCAATACATCTCTTCCCTACAGAGTGTTTGGTATGAATTAGGTATCCACTCCAATGGAGTCACTCTGAGGAAGGAGGGGTCTGCGTTATGTTTCAGCATGAAATTCTGAGAAACACTATGGGGGGAATTTATCATTAGGAGAATATTTGAAGTCAGTTTTGCTTCAGTCTGTGTTGGAGTACTTTGTGCCACATTTATCAAACGTCACAGGTTGTTTGATAAATGTGGCTTGTCCTTAAACCTAACACTTCTGTCTAGAGAAGCTACTCCACTTTTCCTACTCCACCCTCCTCCTGGAGTGAGGTTGCGACTATTTTGCGACTTTTTTTAAAAAGTCGCAATGATAAATCTGGAGTGAAACTCATTAACATAGCTAACCACACCCACTTTTCCACCCATATTACAAACTGGAGTGAGTGGTGTACACATGCAAAAAGTCGCAAAAAAATGCGCAAAAAAGTCGCAAAAGCCCTATCGTGCGACTTTTTGAAGACAGAATTCTGGAGTGAAGGTGTGATAAATCAGGGCCTATGAGTGGTAACCTTTCTAGTGATGTTGGAGCGGTGCTCATTGACCCTCTTCCTAAGGGTTTGGGTTGTTCTGCCTACGTACAGTGATAATACTGTTGGTAGGGCTTATCATTCAGATTAAAAACGGTACCTTTCTTTTGTCTGTATGAAAAACAGCTGCAGAGAAATCAGCATTTTATTCATATGCAACAAAGCAGAAATATGTCTATTAACTTTCTGAGCAGATCTCAGTGTGGTGTAGCTATAGTGTATGTGATATTTACTTGCTAGCACACAACTCCTGGACACAGTTCTGCCCTCAGCCTGCTGTCTAGCCCTCTCAGTCAATGGGAGGGGGGCATGTGCAGAGCACACGGGATGTTACACAGTAGTGCTCAGAATATTCAGCCCCGCCTCTTGGTGCTCGAATTGCTCATTTGCATATGAATAAAAACTCCAATTTCTCTGCAGCTGTTTATCATACAGACAAAAGAAAGGTACAGTTTTAATCAGCATGATCAGCTCTACCAGCCAGTATGTCTGGTTTAATAGGGTTGATCCTGGTGACAGAGCCGCTTTAAGGATCAGGCCAAATTTTGCAGATCTGACATTTGTCATTTTATGTGGTAATAACTTTGGAACGCTTTTATTTATCCAAGCCATTCTGAGATTGTTTTCTTGTGACACATTGTACTTCATGATGTGTGTCAATATAAATCACCTTTATTTTAAAAAAAATCCTAAATTTACAGAAAATTTGGAAAAAAATTTCGAAATTTGAATTTCTCTGCTTTTAAGGCAGATAGTGATACCTCACAAAATAGTTATTACTTAACATTCCCCATATGTCTACTTTATGTTGGCATCATTTTTTTTTAAATGTCATTTTATTTTTTGGGGACATTAGAAGGCTTAAAATTTTAGAAGCAATTCCTTAACTTTTTAAGAAAATTTCCAAAACCATTATTTTAAGGACCCGTTCAGTTCTGAAGTCACTTTGTGGGGCTTACATAGTAGAAACCTCCCATAAATGACCCAATTTAGAAACTAAACCCCTCACGTTATTCAAAACAGATTTTACAAACTGTGTTAACCCTTTATGTATTCCACAAGAAGTAAAGCAAAATGGAGATGACATTTCAAAATTTAACTTCTTTGGCAGATATTCCATTTTAATCCATTTTTCCCTGTAACACATCAAGGGTTAACAGCCAAACAAAACTCAAAATCTATTACCCTGATTTTGCAATTTACAGAAACACCCCATATGTGGTGGTAAACTGCTGTAAGGGCATACGGCAGGGCGCATAAGGAAAGGAGTACCATGTGGTTTTTCGAGGGCAGATTTTGCTAGACTGGTTTTTACACGCAATGTCCCATTTGAAGCCCCCCTGTTGCACCCCTACAGTATAAACTCCCAAAAAGTGACCCCATTTTGGAAGTTTGGAAACTACAGTATAAGATGACAGTTTTATTGATACTATTTTGAGATACATATGATTTTTGATTGCTTTATATTACGCTTTTTCTGAAGCAAGTTTACAAAAAATGGCTGCTCTGGCACAGTTTTTATTTATTTATTTTTTACAATGTTCACTTTTTTTTTAACTTTTTTCACTTTTTGTTACATTTTTTTTTTTACCCAAACCCACTTGGTTCTTGAAGATCCAGTGGGTCTGAGGCCTCTACAATACACTGCAGTACAGTGTATAGTGTATTTTCAATGACACTTAGCCTTATCAGGCTCTTGCCTTTAGAAGGAGCCTGATCAGGCTTAGATATACCATGGCAAACCTGACCCCTTTACGCCATGGTAACCATCGGGATGCTGCCAGAGCAGTGCAGCAGCTTGATGGAGGAGGGAGGGAGCTGTAAGCTGAGATCCCTGGCTGTGTGTAACAGCTGGGGTCTCAGTGCTGTCACCATGTCTGCAGACATGGTGACAGTTTAATGCCATGATGTGTATACTCGTCATGGAGCACTAAGTAGCAGTGTTCCATGACGAGTATATACGTCAAATCGCACTAAGGAGATAATGAAATGATACCCAAACGTATACAGGGCACCACTACTGACACGAGTGGGACACTGTACTTGGTGCCCCATAATGCTCTTTCACCTCATGCTCTGTGCCCTTCGGAGCTGCAGTAGTTTTCTGTTTAATTACCTTTAAGTACATGCATGCCAATAGGCAGCTACACACAACTAAGCCCCTCCCACAGAGGTGACAGTGTGAAACCTGAGTGTGAATGATGTGTCATGGAGCCCAAAAGACATAAACCTGAGGTAATTTTACATCTTAACTTTATCCAAGCCTAGTTATGTTTGGTGTCCCGGAAGTATCATACAGAGGAGTCTGTGTATAATTCTAATACTGACTCTTAGGTGGATCAGGACAGCACCACCTGTAGTTAAAGCAGCACAGGCTTCAGCTGAGGCCTAGTAGGGGACAGCAGAGCAGTGGCGCAGAGCAGTGGCGTAGGCATCTGGGAAGCAGAGGAAGCAACTGCTTTGGGGGCCAAGCTCAGTAGGAGCAGTAGCAGGGATGTGGCCAGCAGGGCCCTATTTTAATGTTTTTTCATTTATTTTATACTAGCTGAAGGACCCGGCTTCGCCCGGGTATATTTAATCTATTTCATTTAATGTTTGTGTGTGTCGTTAAAAGATATCTAGAGTGAGCTCTACAGTGCCCGCCCCTTTAACAGTGACCTCCACAGCAGCCCGCCCCTTAACAGAAACATCCACAGCTCCCTCCCCTATAACTGTGACCTCCACAGCAGCTAGGGTGGCCGCTGTCTTCAGCCCAGAAATCTGGACCTCACCGGCCATTCCCCCAAACGTGAAGAAGCACCCCTGGTCCCCATGAAGCCACACCACTAAACATGAGGCCACGCCCCCTGGCTCTGTGAAGACACGGAGGAGAAGCTGTCTGAGCGTGAGCTACTGAAAGGGTGGACATCCCTACGTCCGTCCAGGCACTGTGCCGGACGGAGGACAGGGAGCCAGAAAACCGGACTGTCCAGCCTAAAGCCGGACATCTGGCCACCCTAACATTAGCCTGCCCCTAGGGTGGCCAGAGGTCTGGTTTTAGGCTGGACAGTCTGGCTTTCAGACTCCCTGTCCACTGTCTGACGCAGTGCCTGGACAGACACAGGGATATCCACGCTTTCAGTAACTCACACTAAGAGACAGCTTCTCCTCTGTGTCTTCACGGAACCAGGGGGTGTGACCTCGTGTTTAGGGGTGTGGCTTCATGGGGACCAGTGGCACGGCTTCACGTTGGGGGGATGCTGGACAGTCTGGCTTTCTGTCCTCTGTCATGCGCAGGGCCTGGATGGACACACGGATGTCCTTTTGAACAGCTCACTCTCAGACAGCTGCACTGTGCAGTCTAAGCATGATCTGCAGGGAGAAAGCCAGCACCTCCAAGGCGTAGAGAGGCAGTTTGTGCCACGTGTCCAGCTTAGACACCCAATAATTTTAAGCCACAGAGGGATCACTGAGGACGTTGACATGGTCAGCTAAGTACTCCTTCACCATCATCCAAAACTTTTTCCTCATTTTGACACTAGGCCGCTCATAAGGGTGAGGGTGCTGGCGGGGTGTCATGAAACTGTCCCAGGCCTTGGAGAGTGTCTCCCTGTCTCTGTTGGAACTGCTGTGTGTTCCCCTCGTCTCCCCTCCTCAGGTGCCCAAGGAACTACGCACTCTGCCGCCAGCGTTGTCAGCTGGAAATTTTTGAAGCAATTTTTCCACAAGAGCCTTCTGGTATTGCACAATTTTGCTAGTCCTCTCCACCAGAGGAATAAGAGATGAGAAGTTCTCTTTGTAGTGGGGGTTGAGAAGGGTGAACGAGTAATCGGTGTTGGCTAAAATGCGTATAATGCGAGGGTCACGGGAAAGGCAGCATAGCATGAAGTCAGCCATGTGTGCCAGAGTCCAAACAGACAAGGCTTCGCTCTCCTCACCAGGAGGATGACTCTCAATCTCCTTGTCCTCTTCCTCCTCTTTGGCCCATCCACGCCGAAGAGATGGAGTAAACCTGCTATGGGTACTACCCTCTATAGTGGGGACAACTGTCTCCTGCTCTCCTCGTCCTCATCCTCCTCCTCCAATTCACGCTGAGTAGACAAACCGAGGGTGGTCTGGCTATCACCCTGTGTAGTGTCTTCCCCCATTTCCACCTCTTCCACATGCAAAGCGTCTGCCTTTATTGTGAGCAGTGAGCGTTTCAGTAGACACAGAAGTGGGATGGTTACGCTGATAATAGCGCTATCGCCGCTCACCATCTGTGTACATTCATCAAAGTTGCGTAAAACCTCACAGAGGTCAGACATCCATGCCCACTCGTCGCTTGTGAAGAGAGCGGAAGCTGACTCGAAAGGCGATGACCGTGTTGCAGCTGGTATTTCACTACAGCCCTCTGCTGCTCACAAAGCCTGGCCAACATGTGGAAGGTGGAGTTCCAGCGCGTGCTCAGGTCGCACAGCAGTAGGTGAGCTGGCAAGTGCAAGCACTGCTGCAGCGTTGCCAGACCGGCGGAAGCTGTAGGTGTCTTTCGGAAATGGGCACAGGCGGCGCACCTTCACCAGCAGCTCAGGCAAATTGGGGTAGGTTTTGAGAAATCGCTGAACCACTAAATTGAAGACATGGGCCAGGCATGGTATGTGTCATGGACGTTCCTGTGACAGGTAACAGGAGGTCTGTCAGATTGGCAACACGTGGTATGATCTGACATGTTTTCCTTTTTTGTTGTTGGTATTTACCACACCCTTTTCCCTCAGGTGTTGCTGGTGTGGTAATTGTCTCTCCCCTATTTATTGCTGCTTCTACCACAGTTCCTTGCGGTTTATAGCTTCAGTGGATATTGTGGTGGTTTGGTGTTGGCTCTCAGCTGAGATCCTGGAGCTTCCATTCTTCTTTGAAGATAAG